>JAJIBD010021819.1:0-219525 GCA_021461705.1 Cryptotis parvus
TTATTAATTAAGGGGTATGTACACCAGGGAAGAAATTACACTACTAAACATATATGCACCCAATGAGGGGTCAGCAAAATACATAAAACAACTGCTAAGAGACCTCAAAGAAGACATTAACAGTAGCACAATAATAGTTGGAGACTTCAACACTGCTCTATCAACGATGGATAGATGAACAAACTGAAACTCACCAAGGAAATATTGGTCCTGAAGGGAAGAAATGGAAGAAAGACAGCTAGTGGATATATACAGGACTTTTCATGCCAAAAACAGCTGAATACACATTTTCTCTGAGTGCACATGGAACATTCTCCAAGATAGACCACATGCTGAGCCCACAAAGCATACCTCAATAAAATAAAAAAGATAGAAATTGTGTCAGCTATCTTTTCAGACCATGATGCACTGAAATGGAAGTTAACCATACACAGAAACAGGGAGTCAAACCAAACACTTGGAAACTGAACAGCTCACTCCTGAACAACAAATGGGTCATAGAAGAAATCAAACAGGAAATCCAAAGATTTCTGGAAATAAATGAAAACGAAGACACCAATTATAAGAACTTGTGGGACACGGCAAAAGCCGTGTTAAGAGGGAACTTTATAGCTCTGTAAGCATTCATCAGGAAACAAGAAAGGGCCCACATAAATAACCTGACTACACAGATGAAGACATTAGAAAAAGACCAACAAAAAGGAGCCCAACCCAGGCAGAAAAAAAAGGAAATAATAAAACTTAGAGAGAAAATCAATGAGTTGGAAACCAAAAAAACAATCCAAAAGATTAATGAAACCAAGAGCTGGTTTTTTGAAAAAAAATAAACAAGATTGACAAACCATTGGCAAGATTTGTAATTACAGGGAAAGAGAAAACCCAAATCAACAGAATCTGAAATAAAAAGGGTGACATCACAACAGAAACCACAGAAATCCAAAAGATCATCAGAGATTACTTTGAGAGCCTGTATGCCGTGAAACATGAGAATCTAGAAGAAATGGATCAATTCCTGAAGTCCTATAACCTCCCACGGCTGAAACAAGAAGACCTCCAATACCTGAATAAGCCTATCACCATCAAGGAAATAGAAACAGTAATTAAAAGTCTGCCCAAACACAAAAGCCCAGGTCCAGATGGGTTCCCTAGTGAACTCTACCAAACCTTTAAGGAGGACCTACTGCCAATCCTTTCAAGCTCTTCCAGGAAATAGAAGAAACAGAAACACTCCCCAACAGCTTCTAGAGGCACATATCACCCTGATAACCAAAGCAGGGAGAGACAACACAAAGAAAGAAAACTACAGGCCAATATCTCTGATGAACACGGATGCTAAGATCTTCAACAAAATACTAGCAAACAGAATGCAAAAAATCATCAAGAAGATTATACATCATGACCAAGTAGGATTCATCCCGGGAATGCAAGGATGGTTCAACATTCGCAAGTCAATCAACATAATACATCATATCAATAAAAGAAAAAATAAAAACCATATGATCCTTTCAATAGACGCAGAAAAAGCATTTGACAAGATCCAGCACCCGCTCATGATTAAAACGCTCCAGAAAATGGGAATTGAAGGGACTTTCCTAAAAGATAGTTACAGCCATCTACCAAAAGCCCACAGCAAGCATCATTTTAAATGGGGAAAAGTTGAAAGCCTTCCCCCTGAGATCAGGGACAAGACAAGGTTGCCCACTCTCACCTCTTTTATTCAATATAGTACTGGAAGTACTTGCCATAGCAATCAGAGAAGAAAAGGACATCAAGGGCATCCAGATAGGCAAGGAAGAAGTCAAGCTATCATTATTTGCAGATGACATGATATTATACCTAGAGAACCCTAAACTCTCTACCAAAAAAATCCTAGAAACAATAGACGATATAGTAGAGTGGCAGGATACAAAATCAACACCCAAAAGTCAGTTGCTTTCCTATATACAAATAACGAAAGAGAAGAAAGGGATATTAAGGAAACTATTCCATTCACAATTGTGCCACAGAAAATCAAATACCTAGGAATCAACTTACCCAAGTATGTAAAGGACCTGTACAAAGAAAACTACAAGACACTGCTCCAAGAGATAAAAGAGGACACAAGGAAATGGAAACACATTCCCTGTTCATGGATGGGGAGAATCAACATTGTCAAAATGGTAATACTCCCTAAAGCTCTGTACAGATTGAATGCAGTCCCTATGAGAATACCAATGACATTCTTCAAAGAAATTGACCAAACGCTCCTGAAAATTGTATGGAACAATAAACCCCCCTAGGATAGCTAAAGCAATCCTCGGAAAAAGAAGATGGGAGGCATCACCTTTCCCAACTTCAAACTGTACTACAAGGCAGTAGTAATTAAAACTGCATGGTATTGGAATAAAAACAGACCTGTGGACCTATGGAATAGAATTGAGTATCCTGACACCCAACCTCAAACACATGATCATTTAATCTTTGATAAAGGTGCAACGAGTTTAAAATGGAGTTATTCTTCATTTCCATACCTAATCTTAAGCTAAAAGTATTCTCTATATTGGTAGACTAGCCTTTATAGGACATTTACACAAATACAATTATAATATACATATTTGCATGTGGCATCTTTTACCAAGCATAGTATTTCTAAGTCCATCCATGTCATTGTCCATTCTCATACCTGGAATTCTCATACATGATGAGTATTTCATCTAACTTGAACATTTTTTAAATGTATCTGAATATAGTTTAAGCACGTTTGTTACAATAACATAAAAGTATATGGTTTTAATGTATAAAAGTAACTGCACTACACCATCATCAAAGTTCCCAGGACTGTACATCATTTCCTATGTCCTGTCTTCTTCCCGCTCTTTATTCTTCCTTCTTCTTGACAATCAATTTGGTATTCCAAGAACATGGATTTGTCATTGTTTAATGCTGCCTGTTCCCTAGTTTTATCCCTAGAGTCCATGGATTATTACTCTTCCTCTGCATATTATACTTAACACAATACCTCCTATTTTGGGACTGAAATGATGGTACAACAGGAAGGGAACTTGCTAAAAGTGCATCTGATCTTCACCCTTTGTAGTGCATTTACTCTACCACGTGGATTCTTATAGTTTATGTTCTCAATCTTTGTTTTTAAGAACTCTATTTACTGTTTTGTTTTCTCTTGAATCCAATTATTATTTGACAATATGTTAATCAGTTTCCAAATATTTGTCTTCCCAACTTTGTTATGATTAATTTCCACATTCATGTTATGATATGATATGAAAAGATACTTGATACACTTTTTGTTTGTATTTTGTTTTTGTTGTCTTGAGGTTATACCCAGGAGTGCTCAGGGCTTTGCTCTGTCACAAAGTCATTACTCTTTTGGCACGCAAGGGACCACATGTGGTGTTGGGGGATTTAATAAAGGTTGGCCACTTGCACAGTAAGTACTTACCTATCATAATATCTCTCCAGTCCCAATATACTTGTTATTTGAATGATTTTATGCATGCTCATATTGTGTGTCATAAGGTAATCAATCCTGGAGAATATTCCAGGTGGAGTAGAAATTAATGTGAACTAGACCTTTTGGGGAGATTGTGGAGGGCCCTGCATATACCTTTTAGTACCAGTTCTTCCAGTTCCTCACTTAGGCACTTGTTTCTTTACTGATATTCTGTTTAATTGGTATTGCAAATAAAAAGTGAGGTACTAAAGTCACCGAAAACTGCAGTATGATCATCAATGTACCTTCTGAGGTCTATTAGCATTTGTGTTATAAGCTTTATAAGGTACCTCCATTCAGTGAATATATCTGTTAGAGATTAAGTCCTCTATATCTATTGATACCATAATCAATATGTAATATCCATATTTACCTCAATATTTTTGTTCAAGTGGAAGGCTCTGGTACAAATATGGCCATTTCTTTTTTTTTTCCGAACTTAATTTTTTTTATTTTTACAATTACAAAGGTATACAATTAAAAAGTTCATATTTGGGTTTTGGTCATACAGTGTTCCAGCACCCATCCCGCCACCGGTGCCCATCTCCCACCACCAACATCCCCGGTTCCCTCCCCCTCCCCCAGCCCTGCTCCATGGCAGGTTCTTTGTTTCTTTTTGTTTCTCTTCTCTTTTCCTTCCCCCCCAGACTATGGATTACAGAACATACATTAAAGGGTTGTCATGTGTATCTTTTTGCCTCTATTTAATGCTCAGTTCTAGGTTGGCATTAGTACCCTCGACAATTGTTAGCACACTGTTCCATTTTCTGTCTTACCTAGCCTCTGAATCCCACACGTTTGTGATAATTTCCACCTTTGACAAGACCTCCTGATATATGTTTCACTTGACCTTGGATATTGGTATCATAATATGTACATATATATTTGTGTTATGCAGATAAATGCAGTCATTCTGTGCCTGTCTCTCTCCTTCTGGCTAATTTCGCTCAACATAATCTTCTTCATGTCCATCCATTTATAGGCAAATTTTATAACTTCATTTTTCCTAATAGCTGCATAGTATTCCATTGTGTAGATGTACCAAAGCTTCTTTATCCAGTCATCGAGCAAATATGGCCATTTCTATTTTTGTTTTGTTTTGTTGTTTTTCAGTCTACTGATAGCTTGTTTGATTGTTCTTCACTTTGGTTTTTTTTTGTTTGTTTTTTTTTTTTTTTTTGCTTTTTGGGTCACACCCGGCAATGCTCAGGGGTTTCTCCTGGCTCTGCACTCAGGAATTACTCCTGGCGGTGCTCGGGGGGACCATATGGGATGCCGGGGATCGAACTCGGGCCAGCATGGGCCGGCCGCGTGCAAGGCAAACGCCCTACGAGCTGGGCTATCACTCCCGCCCTGTTTTTCAAACTGTTACTCTGAATCAGTTTATTGTGAGACTTCAAATGTGTTTCTTGTAAGCAACAAAGGATGGATTTTGTTTCCTGATCCATCAAGCCACTCAGTGCCATTTATTGGAGAGCTCAGACAAACTACAATAAAAGAAATACTTTATATGAAAGAATTTGTTGCCATATCTATGAAAAGTTTTGTTTCTTATGCCATTTCATGTCTACTTTTTATATGACAGCATTCAGTATCACTTCCAGAGCTGGTTTAGGTGTCCTAACATATCCTCAGCTGCTGTTTGTCTGAGAACATTCTTATCCTTCTTCAACTGTGAGTAGGAAGAAGATTTTTTTTTCAGTATGTTGTATATATGATTTCAGTTGCTTCTTGCTTGCGGAGTTTCGTTATATTGAAGTTTATGGTATTTTTTCTCTCGTATACATTTATTTTCTCTTGCTGCTATGGGTCAGTCTCTTTGTTTTCTGCCATTTTTTTGGGAACATTTATTTTTATTATTTTTTTAATTTTTTATTTTTACAAATACAAAGATATACAATTAAAAAAGTTCTTATTTGGGTTTTGGTCATACAGTGTTCCAGCACCCATCCCTCCACCAGTGCCCATCTCCCACCACCAACTACCCGGTTCCCACCCTCCCCCAGCCCGCCTCCATGGCAGGTTATTTATTTCTTTCCGTATCCAATATCCAAGATCAAGTGAAACATATATCAGGAGGTCTTCTCAAAGGTGGAAATTAATCACAAACGTATGGGAGTGAGAGGCTAGGTAAGACAGAAAATGGAACAGTGTGCTAACAATTGTCGAGGGTACTAATGCCAACTTAGAACTGAGCATTAAATAGAGGCAAAAAGATACACATGACAATCCTTTAATGTATGTTCTGTATTCCATAGTCTGGAAGGGAAGGAAAAGAGAAAGAGAGAGAAACGGAAAGTTTTCTGCCATTTTGATCACATTGTGTCTTGATGTTGCTCAGTTTGGGTTTACTTTGATTGATACTTGTTGGCTTCTTAAATAAGAGATCTTACTTCACCCTTTTTAAAGTATTATTCAAGAGTCAGAGATACAGTACAGTGGGTATGGTGCGTGGCTTGCATATGGCTAACCAATATCTGTTACGCTGCATCCCATATGGCTTCCCAAACCTCACCAAGAATGATCCTGGAGCTCAGAGCCAGGAGTTAGCCCTAAGCAACACCAAGTGTGACTCAAAAACCAAATCAATAAAAAAAATTTTCTTGAGGCAATTTGAAAAGGTGTATTTTAGTTGTGAATCTTCCTAGAATGTTGTACTCCTCTGTTATACGTGAGTCTCTTGATTTATTCATTGTTCCCGATGCTCTATGGTTTGAGGGTTGGGATTCAGGCTGCTCACTACTCTAGGGCTTCCCTCACCAGTGGGTGTGGTTTCATTCTTTGCCTGGCTTAAAGCAGGTGAGTAGCCACTATTGTTTACTTCTTTGTCTGGAACCTGCAGCAATGGTTCCTGTTGTTCTGAAGGTGTCTCCCACTCACAACTTACTATTACTTATAACCCTCTACATGGGCATGCTCCTGAGCAATTAGCCATTTTTGGTGTGTGAGCATGATCCTTTATGTTATTTTGTGGGTTTCTACATGTCGGGTCTGGGCAAGGGTATCCACCACCGCTGCACTTGCTTTCCTGGTTTGTCAGCAGTGATCAGTGCAAAGACACAGTGCCAGAGTTTTTCATTTGGACTTTTAAAGTCTGATTTTAAAAATGGATTTTTATAAATCGAGATCATGCACATTTAAAAAAAATAATTTATCTAAGAAGCTTCAGATGTGTTTCATTATTCAGGGTGTCTGGCTGATGTCAGGTCTTGACTGAGTATCAACACCTTTGGCAAACAAGAATGTGTACTTCATGACCTTTATTTTAATATTTAGATAAAGTTTAGGGCTTAAGAACGTTTCTGAATCTAGAATATAGCCCAAGTGGTATAGACATGCCTAATATGTGCAAAGTACTGCGTTCAATCTCATGCATATAACCCAATCACTGTTCCTGTTTTTTCCAACTATAGGTTCATTTTATTTATTTGCTGTTATATTTGTAGACTATATATCTAGACTCATGCAACATACTGTGGCTCCTCTTTTTGGTCTTGCTTTGTTTTTTGGACCACACTCAGCAGTGCTCAGGGGTTACTCCTGACTCTGTGATGAGTCACAGAGTTGGGGATTCCTCCTGGCAGTACCTGGGCACCATTTGGGATGTTGGTAATCAAACCTGGGTAAGCCACATCCAAAGAAAACTACCTGTACTATCTCTCCAGTCCCACTACAGGTCCTTTTTTATATTAGTTCCCCTATGGCACCATTGGAATATCCTGGGAGGAAATCAGGGGGTCATATTATCTCTAGTTCAGAAACACTAGAAAATATATATACACATGTGTGTATATAGACATATATACACACATATACATATATGTGTGTATACAAATGTGTATTTATACATATGTATGTCTTCACAGCTTGGCTGCACACAATTTCTTTAATGCTCCTTTTATTTTAAATATTTCAGTCATAATATGATTGATCAAAACACAAAATGTATTTGCTTGGTTTACAACTTTAATCTAACTAAAATCACTTTTGCTGGTGATTAGCTCTAGATCTGATATTTCATAGTAGTATATCAGGAACCACTTTTTAAAGACATTCTTTTTAAAAATACCATCAGCCAAGAGCCATAATCATAAACTTATTGGAGAACAATTGACTAAAATTACCTGCACGGCAGAACCTGGCAAGTTACCCGTGTCGTGTTTGATATGCCAAATACCAGTAACAATCCTATCACCCTTAGTCTCATTCCCATGACATGAAGGAATGGTTTGAGGCTCTTTATGTTCCTGTTGCAATCAGATGCCCTTGGGCTCTACTAGCATGAGGCAGGACATATGGACATGTTACTGGTGCCCGCTAGATCAAATTGATGATGAATGGGAAGACAGTAACAGTGACAGTGAAGGGTAGGAAAATATGATCACCCAAGATATGATCTAAAATGTCAAAGGGAAGAGACTATTTTTGGAACTATTACAAAATGCCAGATAAGAAGTTAACTATCTTAACAAAGTTAAAACTGAAAAAGTGAGGAGGGACTGAAAATCTGCCAATGATAAAGTTCCCTGAGTATGGGCCTACAGAAATAAGTTTTCTAAAAGGAGATGCTGAGGTGGTGATTGGGGTGAAGGAAACCATGACTTAGTGATGAAGGACACTGATACTCTAGTAACGGGTATGATGTAATAACATCAGGTGCCTTAAAAAATTACCATTAACAGTATTGTAAATTAAAGTACCTCTACAAAAAAAAAGCCAAAGACAAAAATTGACTAAGAAAATAGCTAGTGAAAGCATGGTATGTATAAAAATGGCTTCCTAAGATTTATATTTCCCAAGTTCCAGAATCTGTGACTGTTACCTTTCATGAAGGAATTGAACACAGGCGTGGGTAAGGCATTTGCCTTGCATTTGATCAACCCTGGTTCAATCCCCAGGAATGATATGGCCCCCTGAGCATTATTAGTAGTAATTTCTTAATGAAGAGTCAGGTGTAACCCTGATCACCACCAGGTGAAACCCCCCAAACAAACACAAATATTTGAAAAAAGTAATTGATTTGGAGATGAAATCACAAAGGGTCCATATGAGAATTAAGGAGTTTAAGCGATGTCACAGTGAAAGCAAATCATACAGAACCTTATACCAAAGAATGCAAGAGTAGAAAAAGGCAAGAAAATTAATTTTCTTCTAAATTGTCCAGTACCAACATAGCCTGCTAAAATCTCAATTTAGAATATGCAACCCAGTTTTGAATTTCTGAACTCCATAACTGTAAGAGAATTTTTGTTGGTTATTTTAGGTCACAACATTTTTGGCAATTTATTGTGACAGCAATGGAAAACTAATATGGACATGTTTAAAATAACATAAAAATATGACCTCAGATTCCAAAATATATGAGAAATGAGAGGAAGGCAGGATAATCTTGAGCTAAGAATACTTCTGAAATTGTTCTGGAGTACCTGGTCCAGGTTCTGAAATGGAATCATTCTGAATTTCTACTTTCCTTGTACAACACAAATTGCCCCCAAAATCCAATTAAATTTCATTAGAGGTCTTAACAGAAAGGGATGGGCAAGATAGAACAGTGGGGATGGCACTTGCCTGTATGTGACCGATTCATGTTTGATCCTTGACTTTCCATATGATCCCCTGAGCAACACCAGGACTGATTCCTGAGCACAGAGCAAGGAGTAAGCCCTAAACTTTTGCCAGGCGTGGCTACCCCCAGGCCATACTGAATACACACACAAAATAAAATAAAATAAAATAAAATCACTATCTTCCCATTCATCATCTATTTTGCTCGAACGGGCACCAGTAATATCTCCATATGTCCTGTCTCATGCTAGTAAAGAGAGGCCAAGGGCATCTGCTTGCTCCAGGAACATAAAGAGCCTCAGACAATTATATTAGGTCATTCCAATGACCTAATATAATTGTTACTGGTATTTGGCATATCAAATATGACATGGGCAGCTTGCCAGGCTGGCTGTGTTGGTGACATACTCTTGTAGTCACCTCTAAATAAGCATTTATTGATGAACTGCGCGGGCCACTTGCAGCCTCGTGAGCCGGGTTGTGATAGACTCATCTGCTGCTGGGTGGAGTTCTGAAGAGAGGGAAGTCCGATGTGGAAAATGGCAGCCCTCATAAAGTGGGGGGTTGTCTGGCTTGTTGTGAGGCCCTGCTGGGGTGGCGGGCCAGGGCTGGAATCCTCCATCCCCCCCTGGCGCCTCGTGAGCGGCTGGGCACAGGCAGAGCAAGTAGCAGCTCTGCCCATGTCTGTAAGTCTCTGGATCAGCATACCTGGGCCGGATTGAAAAAAAATTTTTTTGATTCAGGTAACCAAACCAAACAAAATAAAATAAAATAAAATCTAAATTCATTTGACGTTGTATATTTTTTTGGTATATTGTTGTTTGGTTTTATTTGCTTGTCATATCTGTCAGTATTCAGGGGCTAGATCCAGTTGAGTTCCACAGAGGGCGAGATGATTCAGGAAACCAAACCAAGGTCTTGTTCTTTGAAAACATGTGCTCAACCATTAAACTATCTCTTGACCCTAAAATATGCAGTCAAAAAACCTTTTTTAAATGAATTATTTAATTTATTTATTTTAAATTAGATTAAATTTCATTTATTTTAATTTATTATATCAGTATGAGATAGACAATTATAAAGTTGTTTAGCTGTTCCTGATTGGGTTTCAGTCATACAGTGTTCCAGCACTCACCCACTGGTGGAAGAGTGCACATTTCTCAACATCAGTGTCCCCAAATTCCCTCCCTACCACCCTGCTTGCCTCTATGGTAGGCACTTTCCTCTCTCTCTTTCTCTCTCTCTCTCACTCTCTCACTCTCTCTCTTTCTCTCCTTAACTCCCTGCCTCCCTTCTCTTTTACATTGTGGTTTTCAATACTACATGAGGGATTATCATGTATATCCTAAAAGGAACTATTTTTAGTATCACCTCTACAACTACCATCATGACATCATCAGTGCAAGGCAAACGCCCTACCTGCTGGGCTATCGCTCCGCCCCGGTATGACATCATCAGTGAAAACCATTTAGTGCATGGTGTGAAAGTGATTGTGGTGAAATAACATCATAAAGGTAAATTAGAAATGAGACCAAGTCTCAAAATAAGCAACTCTGGGACCTCACAGAATTGTTGATGCTTGGCTCCACTTATTTGCATTATTTGTTGTGACAAATAAAACCTATACACAGAGGTATTTCATTCTGTTTAGCTGTGTAACCATTTACTTTACCAGGTTTAAATAAAGTGTGATTCTTTCAAATAGTTCTCCTAGAGTTTGCTATTGAAACGGACACAATTTTATGCTTGCTTTTCGCTATTGATCACATCATTGTAACCATGGGAAGACTTTAGAAAAAAGTATTCTCTCCATAAACAATGATCTATGTGTGGCCTTTCCTCAAGCTGCTTATATTTATTTATTTACTACAGATAATCTGGTATCACACACACGCACACACACACATAGATTTAATTTTATCTCACTTATTTTGATTATCTTATTTTACTCATTTGCTACAGTGGTACCTTAACTACGGGCATTCAATAGCAAAGACATTTTGCTGAGGACAGTGTCAGGTGCACTTTCATGAATAAAGATATTGGTCTAATAATTAGGCTAAGTTAAAATACCAAAGATATGCATCACTTTTGTTTTTCTCATTCTTCCAGATTTTTCTCAAATTATCTTCTCAGTTCTTACTATATAACAACTAACAACTACTTTAACACTATGCTATCCACTATTCCTATTTTTAGCAATTCCTCCCTTTACATAGCATTTTTCTTAAAGACAGTTTTAGACAAGCTATATATTTTGCTTATATATTGGCTCTCCCCTCTACATGTATTTCTATAGAAAGATAAGAAATATATAGCTAGAAACATATTCCATGAAATCTTTGTTTTTGTATATATCAGCTGTGTCTCTGTCACCAGCCTCTAGTAAAACACGAGGAAATTTTATTTATTCAACAAATATTTCTGCAATTAATTAGTAATTATGGTATTTTTATGTCCTTATGCCTAGTTCCTTATGTTTAGCTTGTCTATTTTCTCTGTGTGTTGAAATAAAACTGCAAAAATAATAAATATCCTTTAATATATTTAGAGCAACTTTATTTGTGTGTAAGCAAATACATTTAGTGTATGAGGATATAGCAAATAGGTACTTCTGGTTCTAACCCAAACATGTAAAGATTCGCAGACCAAAGCCTGCAAATCGTGGCCTGATGAATACTGATAGAGCCCAGAAATTCAGGTGAAAAAGAATTTTGAATAAAGCAAATTCACATAAATCTTCTATAGGCTCTTCTTACAAAGAGACTGTACTTGTAATGCATCAGTGCTGCGGGTTGGTGCTACAGAAAACTTAGCTGATGCATCAGTTCAGCTTTCAGAACACTCTCTTCTCCATCTCATTCAACACAAGGAGGTTCTGTGAAGAGAATCCTCCCTTTCACCACCATTGTACATAAATGAACGAGGGACAATGTGTTTGATTTTGAAGCAGTATCATAAGTGGGAACTACTATGGTAGGAAAAAACTGTGGATCTGAACTCTCAGTTACAAACTATTTTTGACACTTCCACCTTCTGAGTGGAAATATGTAAAGGTATTTGGTCTTTTGGCTCCCATTATAAGCTGTTGTGCAGCAGTTTTGGAAGATGTTTCCCCCAAGGTAGGGTGGGGCAACAATCTTATAATTTTTAAGCAGTCACCCTGGATTGTGAATGAACAGGCATGCTTTTCCAATTTATTAGGAGTTAAACTCAGGATTTAAACCTGTGGGAAATTATCCCCATATAACTGTAACTCCATGGTCAACTTAGGTCTAAGAATATTCATAAGCAGCCTAAATTTGCCAGGGAAGGGAATGAACAAAATAATGTAGCATCTTCTAGATGTGGAGACAACATGTACAAAACTATAAGAACCAGTGATGACCTTAATCTGACTTTAAGGGTGCATATGGCTATGTGCAGTATCTTGGTCTGCTCTTTATGTACCAACCAAATGCTGACATGCACGCTGTCTTTAATGTCTCTGCTAACTCAGACAATGGCACACTTCTTGGGAATCCCATTAGGGAAGTGATGTTGTATTAAATTAATGGACTGCCCGTGGGCTCATTGATGGCTTCCCAGGCTACCTAAAACTTGGACAGTCCTTGCATATTTGTCTCCTTATGTATTGTCTCATTCTCAGCAACTAACTCCACCGGACAGAGCTTGAAGGCGCCAATCTGATTGTCTTTAGACACTAATTTTTTCACTCTGTTTACATTAGGATTTTCAGAAAAAACAAATTGACTACATGTCCTAATTAAATGTTCTCTTTCCCTGTCATGTAAAGTTTATTTTAGAGACCGTATAATGCTTAGAAATGTTATCATGCTTAGAGATGTATAATGTCACAGAGAACCTGTCGTTTCTACCTTCCCTAGCAAGGGTCATTCGTAGACCTATTTATAACACTTGTCCTTGTTCATTTTAGAAACTCAGGGGAAGAAGAAAGGGCAGAAGCAAGACAAAAGGGAGATACTGGCAGAGATCCTGTCCTTCCCTTTATCAGGAAAAGAAAAGTTCTCTGTTAGACTTCTGTTTTCATCTTATTGTTACATGAGAACTCCCAGAGGCAAAAGATTTAGTGAAATATTTTTAACTGAAAACTTTGTTACCCTTTGACAAGATTGGTGCTTGTAGTTAGTAAAGAAAAAAAATATATACGAGATAGCAGAAAGCAGTGCTTCGTTTGGCCAAACCTACATATTTTTTCACTTTTTTTCCTCTCTTTCATTGCCCTATGTTTTCGTATTTTACTGGAGACATTTAGAGTCTCAACATGCCATGGGCACTAGGTATTAGACATAAATGACCCCTCCCATCTTTTGATGCTACCAATGGTTTTTATAATTTTGTTATCAAACTCAAGGAACTAAATTTTTCTCTTATGTTTTACTCTAGAATTTTAAAAGGTTTCTTCACATGGAATATTTTGATCTACTTTACACTTTAATTTAAAATTTGTTAAAAGTACAAGATTGATGTGTATATTAATCATTTTTGCATATGGTTACTCAAATTGTTCTAGAACTATTTAAAATCTACTCTTTTCCATTGAGTTGCCTTTACTCCTTGCTAGTAACTAGTTAACCATAGTATGGGCATACCTCTAAGGTATATGATGTATTCCTTTAAACTATAGTTCTTTTGGTTTCAATAACATATTGTCTTGATTACTGTGTCTTGTGATATCTTAACAGTTGGGCAATGAGAGTCTTCAAACTTTGTTTTGTTCAAATATTTTTAACAAGTTTAGGTCTCTTTTTTCATGTGAACTAAAAAATCTGTAGCTCTCTACCAAATATTAAGATTACGTATTGACATCTAATTTAATTTTATGAATCAATTTGGAGATTCACATTTTGACAATACTGAGTTTACTAATGAATAAATATTATCTATAATTTTATAAATCTTTGATAATTTTCACTAGCATAATGTATTTTTCTGCATGTAGATTGTACATATATTTAAAATTTTTATAGCCATGTGTGTCTCTTTAGTGTGAAATTGTGAATGGTACTTTTTATCCCGGGAGTCGCCCAGGAGGGATGGCGGGTTCTAGCCCTGGCCCACCACCCAGCAGAGACTCTCAAGAAGCCAGAGGAACCCCCACACTATGAAGGCCACCATTTTCCATATCTGGACTCCTCTCTTGTCAATCTCCACCCAGCAGAAGAGCTGATCCAGCCCGGTTCATCGAGACCCACCCTGCAGCAGTCTTTTTCAAGCCCAGCCCAGGTATGCTGATCCAGAGACTCACACACATGGGGCAGAGCTGCTACCGGCTCTCCCTGTGCCAAGCTGATCACGAGGCTCCCTGGAGGGATGGCAGGTTATGGTACCTGGCCCGCCATCCCAGGAGGCCTCACAAGAAGCCAGAGGAACCCCCCACACCATGAGGGCCACCATTTTCACATCCAGACTCCCCTCTCGTCAGAACTCCACCCAGCAGACGGGCTGATCAATAAATGCTGGAGATAAGAGGTGAATACAAGAGTATCCCACCCGCATGGCAGAGCTTGGCAAACTACCCGTGTCGTATTTGATATGCCAAATCACTAGCAATTATTGACCTCATTCCCATGACCTGATGGAATGGTTTGAGGCTCCTTATGATCCTGGAGCAAGCAGATGCCCTTCAGCTCTACTAGCATGTGACAGGACATATGGAGATGTTACTGGTGCCCGCTTGAGCAAATCATTGATGAAAGGGAAGACAAGTCATACAAGTGATACTTTTTAACCACTAAAAAGAATTTGTTTTAATTCCAATATTCATTGCAGGTACACAGGAAAGCAATTAAATCCAACATGTTTGAAAACATCACTTACTAGTTCCAAAGGTTTATTTTGTCTATTCTTTGAGATTCAATACACAGAAAATTATTTTTTTATTTCAAAATCTACATACTGAGTGGGGCCAGAGCGATAGTCCAGCGGTGAGGGCAGTTCAGCAGGTTGGGTGTTTGCCTTGTATGCGGCTGAACTGGGTTTGATCCCTGGCATCCCATATGGTCCCAAGAGCACTGCCAGGAGTAAATTCTGAGTGCAGAGCCAGGAATAACCCCTGAGCAATGCCAAGTCCAAAAAGAAAGTAAAAAAGGAAAAAACAAAATCTACATACCTTTTATATTTATTTTCTAGACTACATTCACTAGCCAGATTGCCAGTACGATACTGAAGAGGAATGGGGATACCATTGACTTGCTCCCAAATTTAGGGGAAAAGAAAGTAGCCTGCTTCCTACCATTAGGTTGAATATTTTGTCATTGTTTTGTAGATGTTCTTTATTCATGTTGAAAACGTCTTCTCTTCCTAGTTTGATAAGTATTTATCATAATATTTTTAAAAGTCAACTTTGTTAATATTTATTTTAGGTAATATTAATTTCTTTTATATATTCTCTTTTGGTATTGTAAAATGACACATATATTTAAATAGTTAACTGAACAAATTGATAGTCAAAATCATTTTCTTATAACTGTTAATGAATAGTTCTATTTGATTTTTTGAATGCTGCTTCAACTTACATAAGCATAAAAATCTCATTTTTCTATAATTATTTCTATATTATCTTACATATAATTTGCTGATATTTTTCTTAAATATTGCATTGAATTCTGTAAGACACATTGGGCTTCACATTTTCTTTCTTATAAGGACTTTTCTCTGCTTTTTGTATCAGGATAGTGTTAGATTCATTGAGCGAATTAGGAATTATTCTTTTCGTCCTACTTTTGGCCATACATTGTGAGAAATTACTATACTTCCTTCCTTAAACATTTCATAGAATTTACCAGCAAAACCATTTTTCATCTGCTTTTTAGTGGGAAGCATAAATGCTTGATTCAATTCATTTAGTACACATAGGTCTTTAATTTGACATGCCAAATACAAGTAACAATTATAGACCTCATTCCCATGACTTGATGGAATGGTTTGAGACTTTATTTTCCTGGGTGGGCAGATGCCCCTCGGCTATCTCACATGTGACAGGATGTATGGAGATGTTACTGGTGGCCGCTCAAGCAAATTGATGATCTTCGGGAAGACAGTGGCAGTGACAGGTCTTTAATATAGTTAATTCTTCTTGCGTGAGTTTTGATAATTTGACTTTTTTGTTGCACGGTGTGAGCAGTGTGAGGGGGCTATACACAGCCACGCTAGAACTCCTGGTTCTGTGGTAATAATCACTCCTGGAAGTGCACAGGAAACCATATGTGGTTCCTCGGATTAAACCTGAGCTGGCTGTTTGCAAGGCAAGTCCCTTACCCACTGTACTATCTCTCTGGCCTTATTTGTCATCTTTAAAGACTTGGTCAAGGGGCCAGAGCTATAATCCAGCATATAGGAATTTTGCCTTGCACATGGCCCACCTAGGTTTGATCCTCGGCATCCCTTATGGTCCCCTGAGCACTGCCAGTACTAATTCCTAACTGCAGAGCTAGGAATAACCCCTGAGCATTGCTGGATGTGACCCCCAAAAAGCAAAAAAAAATGGTGAATTTCCTTTGTATCAAACATGTTAGCATAGAATATTAGCTATCATAGCTTTAATTATCTTTTTAATTTCATGACATACTTTCTATTATTGATATTTTTATTCTCTCTGTTATTTATGTCGGGGACGATTTCTTTGCTCTTATATTTTGATAAAATTGAACAGAGGTGTGAAAGAATTTTGTTGATCTTTGCTAAAAATGTAACTTACATATTTGTTAGTTTTCTTTACATTTTCACATTTTGTATTTTATTTATTTCTAGTTGAGTATTCATTTATTTTGTACTTTCTATTTGAATTGGACAAAAATTGCTCTTCTTCCTCTAGTCTAATAAAGTGGAAATTCAGATTAATAATTTTAGGGTCTTTTTTTTTCTAACACATGAAATACTATTATTTTCCTTTATACGCACTGCTTGTTGTATTCTAAAAATTTAAATCATTTCTTTTTACTTAAATTAGCAAAATGTACTATTTCAAGGCTTTTTGAATCCATGTTATCTTTAGAAGGTGTTTTTCACTTTCCAAATATTTGTAGTTTTTCTAGTTATTATTGGCTTCTCAATTAATTCCCTTATGATTTGAGTATGTTCTTTGGTGTCTATTTAGTTGATTTCATTAGGCTGTGTTTTGGACTGGCAAGAAAGTTCAGAGGTTGCTTGCCTTTCCTAGTGCCAACTCCAATTCAATTCCAATACTGCAAATGACCTCTCGGCATCACCAGGAGCAAAGAGACAGGAGTAAGCCCTATATACTGCTGAATGTGACCCAAACTTCTAAATGCCCTAAAAAACTGTGTATTTATTTCTATTTTATTCAAACTTGCATAGGATCTTAGGAAGAACGTAAGCACTTATTTTGTTAAATAGAGTGTTCCATTAATGCAATGTCTTCAAGTTAATTGTGGGGTTCTTGTCAACTATACCCCCTTAATGATTTTATGCTGCTTTGATATATTAATGACTAAAAAGATGGTGTTGAAGTCTCCAATTTTAAAAGAGGATTGGTCTATCTCTCTTTAAAAGCCTGTTAGTTAATTTGTGGTATATTTTAATGTTAGATTCACACAGTCTAGAAATTGTTATTCCTTTTTTGGAAAACTCACCCCTTTATTGTTATGCAATGCCTCTCTTTATCCTTGATAAATTTGAAGTAATCTGAAGTCTGATTACTCCAGTTTTCTTTTGATTAGTGTTAGCATTGAATATCTTTCTCAAACCTCTATTCTGTTCGACTATTTAAAGGAGTTTCTGATAAACAAGATGGTTGCGTGTTTGTTTATTCTGAAAATCCTCTGTATTCTTATTTGGCTTATTTAGGATGTTCATATTTAAAATGATAATTGACATAGATTAATATCTACATTATTTGTAACTATTTTCTGTTTATTGTATTTGTTCTTTGCTTTCATTTTCTTTTATTTTTCTGCCTGTCATAGTTATAAATGAATTTTAAATATTTCATTGTTTTGTCTCTGCTTTTAAAAAATACTAATTATGTTTATTTTCTTTCATTTGCTAGAGTTTACAAAATGCACTTACGACTAATCCAACTCCATGGGATCAAATCCTGGGATTCCCAGGGATCAAATCCTGTTTGGCATATGCAAAGCAAACACTATAACTGCAGTACTATCTTCCAGATCAAAAGTCCCTAATATTACAAATATTTCCCCTCTGATCTTAATTTTTATCCTAGTACTTAAATGCATTTTTTTTTTTGCTTCTTGGGTCACACCCAGCACTGCTCAGGGGTTGTTCCTGCTCTGCACTCAGGAATTACTCCTGGTGTTGCTTGGGAGACCATATGGAATGCCTGGTTTGGCCATGAGCAAGGCAAACGTACTATTGTTCCAGGCCCTTAAAAGCATGTTTGAATCCACTATTCTGAATATTCTGACCTCTTATTTGTCACTTGTCACTTGTCTTCCCTTTGTTCATCAATTTGCTTGAGCGGGCACCAGTAACATCTCCATACATCCTGTAGCCCAAGGGCATCTGCTTGCTCCAGGAACAGGAGGAGCCTCAACCCATTCCTTCAGGTTATGGGAATGAGGTTCATAATTATTACTGGCTTTTGGCATATCAAATAAAACACGGGTAGCTTGCCAGTCTCTGCCATGTATATGCTCTAATCTCAGTAGAAGGCTCTCATCTTGAGCATTTACTGATGAAACTCAATGGGGAAAAATCAGCTTTTCTCTTGGGTGAAGCTCTGAGGAGCTGTGGCGTCTGGATGTTGAGAATGCCTGTCCTCATGGTATGGGGTTTCCTCTGGCTTCTTGCTAGGCTCACTGTGGTGATGAGTCAGGGCTAGAACTTACCTAGAACTGTATAGAATGTATAAATGTGAAAGATCCTGGAAAGGACCTGATCCTAACATGCAGTATTATTTAAGACTGTGGCGCAGCCGCTCTGTGGCCAGGCACCGACGGGGCTCTTGGTCTGGAGTGCCTCTCTTCCAGGGCTGCTGGCATGGAGGTGGAGGAAAGAGAGGAGGAGCCCAAATCCCTCTCCAAGTCGCGCCAGCATGGTCGCCCCCCACATGTGAACAACCCTTGGAGCTATGTTGGACTGGGCCAGGGGATGGTCGAGCCCTTTACCACACTCCGGAGCTCCATGGGTTGCTTCCACATGGGGCCAAGCAGTGCAGCTGTGGGTCTGGAGTGGATGGGTCTGGAGTGTATCTCTCCCAGTGTTGCCTATGGAGCCGTGGGTCTGGAGTGCCTCTCTTCCAGGGTTGCCGGCATGGAGGTGGAGGAATGGGAGGAGGAGCCCAAATCCCTGCTCCTTCGCCACAATCTTCTAAAATGTCAGCATTAGATTTTGTTTACTAGTGGTAGTTGAAGTTCAAGAAGTATTTGCTTTGAAAATAGGACATGAAATGAAATACAGCTCAAAGCCACAGCTGGGAAGTCCTGCAGACTACAACATTCTTGTGCTCAATGAACAAATGCATATAGAATCACACATTATGCTACATGCTATTAACATAACCTGAGAGCAAATCTATTCATCAATAATGATAAAGTTGATAATAAGCATAACATTCATTAAATATTTATTATTTGATAGGCATGATCTTAAATTCTTTATATGCATAACTCATTTAATCACACATCACAACCTTTTACGTGGTAAATTGAACTACTTGACACTGCATTTACAAAGGCCATTCTGTTTAATACTGCCACTGTGTTATTTCTAAAAATCAAACTCTGGCACAATTGTGAATGGAATCGATTTCTTAATATCCCTTTCTTCTCTTTCTTTGGTACATCTACACAATGGAATACTATGCAGTTGTTAGGAAAAATGAAGTTATGAAATTTGCCTATAAATGGAAAGGATTATGTTAAGTGAAATTAGTCAGAAGGAGAGATATAGAATGACTGCATTTATTTGCATGACACAAATGCATATATACATATTATGATACCAAAATCCAATGTCAGGCGAAACGTGGATCAGGAGGTCTTACCCAAGTGGAAATTATAACAAATGTGTGGGATTCATAGGTTAGGTAAGACAGAGAAGGGAACCGGTGTGAATAAATGTCGCAAAGGCTAATACCAACCTACAACTGAGCATTAAATACAGGCAAAAAATGCACATGATGACCTCTAAGTGTATGTAGTGCAACCCACAATATGTAAGAGAAGGAAAAGAGAGAGAGAGGGGGAGAGAGAAAAGAGATAAAGAACCTGACATTTAGGCAGGCTATGGGAGGGGAGGGAATTGGGGACATTGGTGGTGGCAAATGGGCAGTGGTGGAGGGCGGGGTGATGGAACACTATGTGACCGAAACCTCCAAACATGAACAACATTGTAATTGTATATCTCACAGTGGTATAATAAAATATTAACTAAAAATAAATAAAAAAGAAAAAAAATAATAAAATCGAACTCTTTTAGTATACCATTTTACAGGCCAGAAGACAGAACAGTGGTTATAATATATATCCAGAATGTACCCCTTAAGGAAATCCTGGCACTACCTGGTCCCCAGAGAATCACAGGGCAAAGTGTTGGACCTCTTATTTAAAAATATTTTATTTTTATAGTTAGGAATTTTCTATAGATATGTCTTCATGATCTCGGATTCTTCCCTGGCCTCCTACTGCCTATACTAAGTCTACCTATGGAATATTTAAATTTATATTACAATATTTTAAATTTCTAGCATTTCATTTAGATATTTTCTTTAGATTTTCTAATCATTATGCTTATGTGACCCACCTGTTCTTTTAATTATCTGTATATCTTTCAAAGTTATGTTTCTCTTTCTAGCTCCTTAACTAAAAAGGCAAGTCAACCATCTGCCCACATCCATTGTATAGTTATTCTTATCTTGAGTCAATCTTTTTCCATGAAAAGTAGACAACCAGTTATACTTCCTGAATCTTTGATTATTTATAGGATGTTCCCTTGCTGGTAGTTTTCAGGGTCACTGTTGAGACTCATCCACTTATAATGATCATTTTCTCATGAATCAGTTTTATTTTCTTTCCTTCCTCAGCCAGTAAACATAGAGGACTTCTCACGAAGGACTACTCATGAGCAACCTTGACAATGAGACTTTTTTGCCCTATGCTTTGTTTGTGCATAATAACATATATAATCTTTACTTTTATAGTTTACTTTTATATTCAGAACTATTATTTGGGCAAACTTCTTGACTTAAGACATTTTGGATCGTGAATATTTCTTGCATAATCAGGTTTGTGATGGTCATATTTTACTCTATGGCCACCTGATAGTCATTGTAAGTATTTGGTCAATTTCTATATCTTATAGGACTCAGTTCAAAACACATTTTTTCCCAAAATCTGTATCATCTGCAGATTTTCATAGCATATTCCTCATAAAAACTATAAAGGTCATAATGTGAATTTTCTAGGGAGCATGACCCATTAGCATTCTTCTCAGTTAAATCATATCCTGAAACTAACACACAGAATTTTCCCCCCTCTAGGTGCTTCATATATCTTATTGTGTCATGTAAAAATTTGTTTAAGAAATATTTTGAAATACAGAGCATATTCTTTTTCAATAACTAAATATTATCAGTGATGGGAAAAGATAAAGAATATATTGCTCATACATGTATTGGGATCTCTTGGCATACTCAGGACTTTTAGATATATAAAAACTACAATAATGTGTCTACCCTGAATGTCAGCATGGTTTATATTCCACAATGAAGTCCCTGTATTTTACCACAGAGTTTTTCCCCATAGATTATATTGTAGTTGTAATATATTGTTCATTTACTTTGATTAAATGATGTAAACAATGTAGTAGATGAATGGATGTTCTTCCATAAAATTCAGATGAAACACCTAGTCAAGGATAAGGAGATATTGTATTAAGATAAAGACAAACAATTTAATCATTAAATAAGTCATTAAATCTCTAGTATTATTTGATCTTAGCGAATTCTAAGGATGGGGCTCTGACAAACCGGGCTTGAGATCAGCTTTCTCTCTTGGGTGGAGTTCTGATGAGCTGTGGAGTCCAGATGATGAATAAAGGCTGCCAACATGGTGTGGGGGTTCATCTAGATTCTTGCGAATCTCTACCAACTAATGATCAGTGACACCGAGGGAGAACCTAGAGAGTGAAAGTCACAAAAGGACGCCTGTCTTCAAAAACTCTAGAACTCATTTGGCAATGTGGCTGGTATGAGCCTCAGGCAACCATAATGTCCAAGCTTGCAAAGCAGTGCAGAGCCTGATAAAGGAAAACCTCAAAGAGAGAAGAGCAGCAATACTGGCTGATGCTGCAGAAGCTGGGAAATCATTCGCAATGCCTTCCTGTCCTTCCCCAACTATAAGACCAAGATGAATGCCTTCCGATGTCCTGATGGATCTATCACATCTTCTAGAAAGGCAATGGAGAAGATCATCTATGACTTCTACTCAGACCTCTTTGATAACAATGTTCACCTGCCCACAAACCAAATTCCACAAGATGCATATATTGTTCCCAATGTACTTCTGAAATCCGACATGCCATTTTGTCGGTAAAGAAGGGAACAGCACCCAGCCCAAACAAAAGTCAGGCCCGAACACCTGAAGAATCTGTCGCCAGTACTCATCAATACACTGGCTCAGCTCTTCACATGCTACCTGACTGAGTGGAAGGTGCCCTCCCAATGGAAAACCAGCAGGACAGTTCTACTATTCAAGAAGGGAGACATCCATCTGTCTATTTTCTGTCATCTACAAGCTCTTCACTCAAGTCATCCTGAACAGAATTGGTAGAACATTAGATGAAGGACAACCATGCAAGCAAGCTGGGTTCCAAAAAGGATTCAGCACAATCGAATCCTTTACCATATCCACACAGTAAGCAAGCTCATTGAGGTTTGTAGGGAGTTCAAGATGCTGCTCTGTCTAACGTTCATTGATTGAAAGAAAGCCTTTGATTCTGTTGAGACTGAAGCGGTCATCGAAGCCCTAGCCAAACAGGGCATTTAAACTCAATACATCAAGATCCTTCATGAGCTGTATTATGGGTTCGCCACCAGGATCTCACCATTCTACAATAAACTGATCATTGATGTCAAAAGAGGGTTCGCCAGGGTGATACCATTTCACCGGAAACTCTTCTGTGCCACTTTTGAGAATGTCATGGACAATTAGAATGGGAAGGAATGAGAGTGAAGATAGATGGTCAGCAACTTTACCACCTCCCCTTTGCTAATGACATCGTTCTAATAACACCAAACATTAGCTGAGCAGTACAAATGCTGGCTGACTTTGACCGTGAATCAGAAAGATAGGTCTACAGCTGAATCTCAAAACAATGTTCATGAATAACAAACTAGTTCCAGATGTTCCATTCACTCTCAATGGAACAAACATCTCTGAATGCAGCAATTATGTGTACCTAGGTCTAGAACTCAACATGAAAAACTACCTAAAACCTGAGCCCCGCAGGAGGAAGAGAGCAGCATAGAACGCCTTCCACGAGCATCGAAGAAATAACTAAAAGGACAAAGAACATTGGCCCCAGGCACATCTCTTTGACTCCACCATTCTCCCTGCATTAACATATGCCTCAGAAACCAGAGCCCTATGAAAGCAGGATGAAAACACTATTAATGTCTCCTAAAGAGGAATCAAAGAGCTATGCTTGGAGTATCAAGCCTCATTCAAGTGAGAGAAGGAATCTGGACTTCCAACCTCCGTCGGCGATTGAGAGTCAGAGACACTGTCTCCTTTGCCAAGGTTTCAAAAATCAGATGGGCTGGACATGTAATGCAACTTGGAGATGATCACTGGGCTAGAGCCGCTACTGACTGGATTCCATGGGACATCAAAAGATCATGTGGCCGCCCATCTACAAGATGATTAGATTTCTTTGTCAAGACCCTGAATGAATGGTTTGAGGCTCTTCATATTCCTGGAGCAAGCAGATGCCATTGGGTTACACTAGCACATGACAGGGACAAATGGAAACGTTACTGGAGCCTGCTTGAGCAAATTGACAAATAACAGATATTAAGTGATCAAGTGATCAAGAGAATTCTAAGAGCCCTGTTATCAGCTGCCTTTTTTGAGACTTTACTTTTATCCCAGATATTGCAGAGGTTCTGCTGATTCATGACACTGTAGGGTCATAATACACTGCAGCATTGAAACCCAGCATTGATTCCCAGTTAGGTTGGCTAAGTTTCATGGGGAGTTTACCTGGAGCCCCCTAAGCACTCTTTGAGAGTTACCCTAAAAACACACACACACACACACACACACACACACACACACACACACAAGACTTAAGACTTATTCCTTCCTTCACCAATTTAGAAACAGTTTTTTCAGCAGAATCTACTTCAGAAATCTTTGATTCAATACTCCTTAATTTAATTTTACTCCTGACTCTACACTGAGAGATTATTCCTGGTAGGCTGGTGGACCATATTGGGTGCTGGGAATAGAATCTAGGATGGCCACATGCAAGGCAAATGCCCTACCCACTGTACTATTGCTTTGACCCAGACAGCTTTCCATATTTTGAGATTGGTGAAAGTCAAATTTCACAGATATTTCTTTTCAACATAAAGGCACTTACTAGTCTAGCATTCGTCTGTTCATAGATGATAGCTTTCTCCTTAGATTATCGAAGTTTCCAGAACTATTTTCCTATAGAAGAAATTATTCAATGATCTATCAGGCCGTGAGAGTACAAAAACATACATTCTGTTTACTGATATAAATTTGAAACACCCTATGCCAGAGAGATAGTAAAATCTAAGTTTTTTGCCTTCCCTGAGGCCTACCTGGGTATGATACCTAGCATCCGATTTGGTTATCTGAGTATCGTCAGGTGTAATTCCCAAGTGCAGAGCCAGGAGTAACCTCTGAGTATCACCATGTGTGACCCAAAAAAAAAAAATGTGTTTCTTACATATAGCTCATCTGCTTTCAATCCTCAGCACCACAAAAGGATGCCCAAATACTTCCAGAAGTGATCCTTCAGCACATAGCCAGAAATATGTCCTAAGCACTGCCTGGGTGTGGCCCCCTAAAGGTAAAATGAGGGGACATTTTAGTTGTGAAGGTCATTGTGCAATAACAGTTCTCTGTTGCCAGTTTATTTAAAGTTAAAGATTTTATTTCTACTCTATCCTTTCTTTCTCACAGGTGTTTTCAAAAAATACAACATGATGAATTTCCCGAATGTTAATCTGTGAGTCTTAGAATCTGTTTCCCTGGGAACCTGAACCGCAACAGTTGCTATCAGAAGTGGTTCAAGGAAACAAATTCAAAAATGGGATTATGGAGCTAAATTACCTGCAGACCAGCTGGAAATGAATAGTTCATTAACAGTAGGTGAATTATGTGTAGCTCCTACACTCAGCAACAATAAACTTGTTAAAACTTTTACTGGTAGTGAGTTGGATGCAAAACAAACAGAAAGACTATAAGGATGAATGAAATGTACCAGATATTTAATAATTTTTAGAGACACATAATAACAGAGAATATTGGATTGTATGATGGTTTTTTGTGTGATTGATGCATTGGATGAAAGTCTCTAAGTTTCTGAGTGTTTTTAAGCACCGCTTAATATCTAGGCATAAAAGCCAAAGGATTTCCTTACCGTCTTTATGGAGCTTCTGATCTCCTGCAGTTGAAGAATAGAAAAAAAAAGACAATGCTCAGATCTAGGACTTAGTTTTAAGAGAAGGAGATAGCTGTAGTTGAATTCTCAATTCACAAAGATGGCTACACCTAAAGCTATCAAGAAAGTGGTTTCTTGAGAAAGAAATTAGCAATAGTAAAATGTGATGAACATTATTGACATGGAAACAAAAGATTTGCAATATTACATAACATTCATGATAAAGTCACAGAAAGATTTGAGAAGAATAACTTGAATTTTTATAAAAGAAAACATTTTACTAAGTATAAAATACGTCAAATGGAAGTGCATGCTATAAAAATGGTTCATAAAAAGAATAGTTCACTGATGAGATAAACTTGATTTTTGTCTTTAAGGCATTGTCACCGAAGGCATTTAAATTGTCAACACTGCCATCATAATCTGTCCAGCATCAACATCAATAGTAGACCCTTCCACCAACAAAAGTCATGGCTCAAGTAACGTAGTAGCATTTTTTATCAATAAGGCAATTTTAGCAGTCTAGACACTGGATTTCCTGGATATAATAGTATAATGCATATAGAAGACTTTTAGTATAACATAAGCATAGCTTTTATATGTTCTAGAATGCCTAAAGATGATATGATTCACTTCATTCATATTTTTATGATGGTTGATTGGTTACGAGAGTCAGAGTTATAAGGGTCAAATAGATATTGGAGTGGGGCGAGAGTGATATTACAGTTGGTAGGATGCTTACCTTGTACACTGTCTGTCCAGGTTCTAGCCCAATATCGTCTCCCAAACACCACCAGAAGCAATCTCTGAGCTCAGAGCCAGGAGAATGACAGGGATTCTCCTGCTGGAGAATGCTGGATGTGGCTCAAAAACAAAATAAAAACATACAGGTGGGAACACCAAATGTGATAAGTTTTAAAATAAAGATAACTATTTTGGAGTTTAGTTTGGATCACACTAAAATTGCTTAGGGCTTACTTCTGGTTCCTTGCTCAAGGGTCACTTCTGGGATTACTCGGGAGTCCATCTATTCCATAGATCAAAACCGGGTACCCAACATGCAAAGCATCCATCCAATCCATCGGGCTATAACTTCAACTTCACAATCTGATTATTTTTTAACTTTCATTTTAAAGTGTTTAAAGAGTGACAGAAGAATACAAAAAAATAATCCCGTGTATCTATCCAGCCTTGCTCAAATAGTGACACCTACATAATTGAAGCACTATATCCAACTATACATAAACTATGTCCAAATTGACCTTGGTACAATGTTATTAACTCAAACTTATGAATTTACCATTTCTATATAAATTAATGTGAATATATATGTGTTGTTTACAATTGTTGGTATACGTTCTATTTCCTGACCCTATGTCTTATCATTTAATATAATTTTATGATGTTTAGATTTTATATAACTAGAACTGTATACTTGCATGCGATCCTTTGTAATTCTCTTTTCATTAAGCAAAATACCCTGAAGATGGATGAAGATTATTTCATGTAACAACATTTTTTTTTGCTTAGTAGTATTTTTTAAGTTAAAACAGTTTTTATTTGGAAGTTTGGAGGAAGGGAAGGAGGGAGAGAAAGTAAGAGAATAATGTGCTCAACAAAGATTGTGGCTCCTCCAAGGGCAGAGGGAGCCTCAGTACATGCATCTCAGCATTAGCTATGAAAACATGAAAGTACACATCTCAAGAGAGGAGATCCGGGTGACACATGCACTTGGGAGACACATGTACTCAGCTAATTGGGCACAAGCAGCACATGGACCCTGCAGCACATATGCTTAGTAGCATTTCAATGGTATGAATCTGACAGAACTTCTTTAGTTACATGAAAAAAGATTTTTGTGTTGTTTCAAAGTGTTTGCTGAAATAAATTAAAATAAAATATTCAAGTATAACTTTAAAAAATTTATTATACCATGTGCGATATACAATTACAAGATATTCATAATTGGGTCTCTGCCGTACAGTGTTCCAGCACCCATCCCTCCACCAGTGCGAAATTCCCATCATCCATATCCCAAACATGCCCCTCCCACCCAAACCCAGCCTTCCCCTATTGCAGGCACATTTTATTTCTCTTTCTATCTCTTTGTCTTTGTCCCTGTATTTCTTTCTCTCTTCTCTTACACTTTGTGGCTTGCCCTACAGATATTAAAGATGTATGATGTCTCTTTGTGCATATTCAATAGTGAGTTCTAGTGTGGCATCATAATTCCTCATTCCCTATAACGTCTCCAGTTTGCTGCAAATAGAATGATTATTACAGTGTATAAATGTGAAAGATCCTGGGAAGAACCTGGTGCTAAAATCCATTATAGTCTAAGATTGTTGCACGGCCACAGAGTGGCCACGTGCCAGCACAGCTGTGGGTCTGGAGTTTCTGTCTTCCAGCAGTTGGCTGTGGTGGTGGCTGGGATCTCAGGACCACACCTACTGACATGGAGCCTGAGGAATGGGTGAAGGAGCCCAAATCCCCACCCAAGTCCATGGAGCGAGGCCGCCTGCATGCTGAGCAAGCCCTAGGAGCTATGTAGGACACGGCCAGGGACTGGGTGAGCCTTTACTGTCCCCAGAACTTCATGGGCTGCTCCACATGAGACCGTGCTGTGTAGCTGTCATGTATAACTTTTTAATGAGTTTAGTTACATTGTTGGTTGTGGCACCATACATGATAGTGCTCAGGGGCTACCTTAGCTCTGTGTTCAAGGGACAATTTGGAACTGGGAATAAAAATCTAGCCCTTTGCATGGAAAGTCTGAGCTTAGCCCATTGATTGATCTGCCTGACCCTAAATGAACATACATTTTATTTATCCCATAATGCTTAAGATTGTGATATATGGGTTATATAGTGAATGCATGTTATTCTGGGATTCCTCTAGCAATGTACAAGGGATTCAATTTTCTGTAATTTTGATAGAATGCTATAACTATTTTATGTTAACCTTTCTAATGGATATGTAATGTTCTTATTTTAGCTTAATTTCCATTTTCTTATTGGTTAATGATAATAATAATTTTATAATTATTCTGTTTAGCCTAGTTAATAATTATGATTTTCCATACATGTATTTCATGTTCATGATATCTTCATTTCACAAAAGATTTCTAAAACTTCTCATTAAATATTGCATACTAGAGTTTAATTTCTTTCTTTCTGTATCCTATACTGTTAGAAATCATATGAATATTAAACAATACAGGTTGAATTAAATCTTAAATAATGAAGGTAGAATTTTTACATGGAATAAATTTGGAGTATAGAAATATTAAATAATTTGTTCAAGTTCAATCATACTATCAAGATAGCAGGGATCATTAGACTAGAATTGAACATTGGATGTAGGCAAAAGAAGGGAGAGAGAAAAGAGAGAGAGAGAGAGAGAGAGAGAGAGAGAGAGAGAGAGAGCCAGCCTACTATAGAGGCAGGATGGGAGACAGGGAGGAGTCTGGGGACACTGGTGGTGGAAAATGGGCACTGGTGGGGGATGGGTGCTGGAACTCTGTATGGCTGAAACCCAATCATTAATATCTCTGTAATTGTTCATCTCACAGTGGTATAACAAAATAAAATTTTTAAATAAGAAAGCAGGGATCAGAAACCAGGTGACGAGAGTCAGAGTTTGATGTCTGATTTCCTTAGCTAAATTTGACATTCCCAAGTTTATTTATTTTGGGGATGATCAAAACTTTGAAATTTACTTTAAGCTAGCGTTCTCTAATTCCCACTCTAAGTGTCCTTAACCAAAAGGCAAACAGTGAGTGTGTATGTGTCTGTGTGTTGTCTCTCTGTGTGTGGTACACTTATATGTGTATGCTTGCCTTTATGAAATATCACAATGTCTGTTTTTGTTGAATAAATAGTTAAAACAGCTAAGAAATTTCTTTATAGTACATAGAATAAAAACTGAAGGAGTTTTAAATTGCTACTCAATGCAATGAAGAAAATTGGAAGGAACAGAATGCAGAGGAATTATTTTAAAACAATGACAATTAAACATTCAAAATTTTGTTAATATGGAAGATGGTCAACCTCAGAAGAATACAAAGAAAGTCATGACTTGGAATTTAATTAGGAGACAAGCAATGAAAGAAAATAACTCAAAAAAAAGTATAACTAAGAATAATAATTTCTTGAAGAAGTATGCCCAAGGCTGGTATGATCCACTGGAAGATATTCTGAGAAGATATCATTCTCAGAATGATAATGTCTCTCATATTTTTAGGCCAAAGACATTCCTAACATCAAATTCCTAAAGAAATATATGACAATAATGGAAGCTTACCAAAAATCAGATTAAAATAGGTATTTTGCTGCATTTGAGCCAAGATATGATTCACTTTAGCCAAATACTTTCAGTGAAATCTCTTGAGAGCCAAAATATTCTTTGAAGCCAAAAAGGAGTGTATTTTTCATAATTACCAATTACTCTAACTATTAAAATAGGCTGATCATGTCATCTCTTTTTGGGAGAAGGGGCACACCTGCACTCAGGGATACTCCTAGCAGACTCTGGGGACCTTATGTAGTTCTGAGGCATGAGCTTAGGTCAGCAGCATGCAAGGCAAGTGCCTTACTCACTGCATGATCTTACGGGCCCCTAATCATGTAATTAATTATTCAAAATTGGGCATGTTTTAGTAAAGAAGATGTTATTAATAATAGTGTTAACATGAAAGTGGATTTTCCTGTGTTTGCGGATTCTTGAGAATTGTAAGGAAATTTTGCATACAAAACTGGGACTAAGGAAAATTGTTTTATTGTAAAGATGGTTCTGGGTCCCTCCCCAGATGTCTACGCTTCTCCTTTACCCGGGAATGGCTTCCTGATTCTGTCCCTAATGCCCCTCCTCAGCGCCCCCACACTCCCCGTGAACGACTTCCTTGTGTCCCTTGCAGTCTACTCGTCCATGGCTGCCCAAGTGAACCAGATTCCAGTTGCTGGGCCTTCCCAGCCATACCCCCAACAATTCCTGTTACCTAATCCCAGGTTCCTACTCTCCAGATCGCAGTCATGTGCAAATGGGTGAGATTCTGGGTTCAGCACTTTATCCCCCACTAGCTGTCCAAGCCCTGCCTAGATTCTGCCCCTCGTCTGGCCCTCAGGTGCCCACCTGACCTGGCCCATGCAGCCCTACCTGACTTGGAGGTCCGGTGGGAGAGAGAGGTAGGTCTCCAGTCCTTGTACTGAGAAAGGGAAGAGAGCCGCCTCTGGTGGACTTGCTCAGAACTTTTTATCAGTATTCAACCCCACTGCCAGCCATCCCTTTCTACATCCTGATTGGCTATCTGTTTCAGGGGCGGAGATTTAAAGTGCCCTGGTGCTCAAAGTGGCCTTGTTATCTGCTGTAACAATAGTACTGTACAATAGGCAAAAATTTAGAGGGGACTTGTAATTACCAGGACATATGGTCATCTAACTTATTGTGACATTTTAAATTGTAGTGATGTTCATAAAAATGGTGGTGAGAAATATATAGGTGCAAAACTGAGCCTATAGGTTTGAAGTATATAGACATGGAAGTATAATCTTAATTTATTTCATATTCTGTCTGAAGATCGCTTGCCTAATTTATTCCAAGATTTTCTAGAAATTGAGCACTTGAAAAATTATAGCTTGAATATACAGAATATTGGAGTATAAATGTACAACTGACTATTCTTTTGAGGTAGAAATTAAATAGCTTTGTAAAAACCTTAGCTCTTATATAAATGTGTGTTGACTTGATAGGAGAGGGTTCTTCACATATTTTTTACTCTCATGAAAAAAGTGGAAACTGCTTTTATTTCCTCTAACCATACTTCCCGCTTCTGCTCTTCCTTGCTGCCCGCATTCTCCTGCCACCCAAGGGCAGTGCAATGATCTAGTGACTTATTATTAAGCCAGGATGAAAGAGCCTGAAAGGGAGGTATGTCCTGCTATTTTCTCTTCTCCAAGAAGATTATTCCTTTCTGATTATTCCTTTCTGACTTACTTTTTGTTCTTTCAAATTTATTCCTTTTCCTCAGGACATTATCATTAGTGCTTTCCTCAGTTTACAACTCTGCTGAGTGCTCCATAGAGTATCTCCTTTATCCTTCCAATCTCTTCTCAGGGTTTTTATGATGGTCTGTCTTGTCACTATTTACTCTATTATATCTGGTAAATTATTTTCTAGAGCAGTTACCACTGACCTAGTATTCTTGCATATTTGCAAATATGCAATATTCAATTTTCAAATATACTCTATTCAAATGTATATGAAATGCAAGACCAAGTATTCTTGCATATTTGCAAATATGCGATATTTTATTTTCAAATACACTATATTCAAATATGCTATATGACGGCCTGTCTTGTTACTATTTACTCTCTATTATATCTGGTAAATTATTTTCTAGAGCAGCTACCACTGACCAAGTATTCTTGCATATTTGCAAATTTGCAATATTCAAATATGCTAGAATATGGCATTGAAATATTATAGCATATTTCTTTATATATGTGTCTTTTCCACCAACTGATTTATAAGCTTCCAGAGCAGAAGCATATCTTTTCTTTTTTTTTTTTTTTTTTTGTAAATGAGGCAAAACTTTGAAGGACATATGGTTTCTGTTGCGCTACTCTACCTTATATCCAGGAGGCAGCTATAGACAACATATAAACCAGTGGAAGCTTCTGTGTTCCAATAAGACTTTATTAATAAAAAGTCATTCATTTGAATTTGACTTGTAGTCCATAGTTTGCTGATTCCCTCTGTAGTCATATTTTAAGCGTATTTCCTCCCATATTTCGAGCACATAGAAAAAGCTTACTCACAACCTTCCATCCCCATCACCATCCTGGAAGGTCAGTAATATTACTTCCATTTTATGGATGAGCAAAATAAGGCTTAGTGAGGCCAATTCACCCCCAAATCACATAACTATATTTTTGCTTCTTAAGGCTGCTGTAAAGAAGAAGCACAAGTCTCACTGATTAGAAGAACAGAAATTTTCTTTTCAGTTGTAGAGGATAGAAATCTGAAATTGGGGTGCCAGCAGGACTAGGTTTCTTTATAAGTACCTAAAGAAGAATCCTTTCTCTCCTCTTTCAGTTTTTGTTCTTGAAATTCCTTGGTTTTAGGCAGCATAGCTTTCTTTTCTTTTAAAAAAAAACTTTTATTATACGACAGTGAGATATACAGTTACAAAAGTGTTCATATTTGGATTTCTGTCATACAGTGTTCCAGCACCCATCCCTCCACTAGTGCCCATTTCCCACCACTAATAACCCCTGATTCCCTCACTCGCTCAGCCTGCATCTATTGAAAAGCTTTATTTTCTACATGGTTTAATATGAACTTTTATTCTATGTATCATTCTGTGGTTTTATAAAAGTTTATTTTCTTATGAATTGTTTTCTTCTACTAAGATGGTAAATTAATATAAGAACTATATGTTTTGTACTCTTTGTTTTGGGCCACACTCAGCAGTACTCAAGGATTACTCCTGACTCTGTGCTCAGGGATCACTCCTGGCAGACTGAAGGAGCCTTAAGTGTGTCAGGAATTGAACCTAGGTTGGCAAGCACCTTAGCCACTGTACTGTATTTCCGCCCCAAGAATCATCTTAATATAACAAACTTCTGTAAAGACCTTTCACACACTCACACACACACTCAATCCCATTTTCACATTTTGAGATACTTTTAATTTGGGACAATATTAAACCGACTATGAATATCAAATAATAGAATAAGGGTTTGAACCTGAACCCAGTCCAGATATTTTCCACTCTGAATTTATAATTTCAGCTATGAAGGTAACAGTTAACAGTGGCATACACTGTTGAGTTATTTTGAGATATGATTTGAGAGTATTGGTAGAAAGAACTAAGAGGCTTACTTCAGAGGAGCTTTGTCTAAATCATCATTTCTAAGTGGTACCTTGATTATTTTTAATGTTGAATTTAAGGGTCTCTGATACATACTTTATTAATAGATACCTAAGACATTTTTCTAAACCTATCACTGTCTAGGCAAAGCAAATCACATTCAAATTCTCATAGTATGTTTAGTTAACATTTTTGAATACCTGCTTTGCAAGTAAGGACTTAAAATTTATCTGAATCCCCGTTTGCCCAAGATGTGAGAGTACAGTTTTATTGCGTTGGAAAATAAGATGAATTTGGAAAATGCCAGTCAAATCAAGAAAACCGTCTCTTTATTTTATTCTATTTTATTGGTGCCACATCCGGGCTGACCACTGGAGCTGTGCTCCAAGATCAGAAACCGAGCCAGAAATAAGACTGCTCGTAGAACTTTAACCCTTGTACATTTTTTCCGGTCAACATATTTCCTTACTGTAGCAAATAATTGCTTCTTAGAACTTTTTATTTGTTAAGGTGACCTGTGGCTTTCTAGGATGATGGTATAGTGTAATATTTTTCTAAGTATTGCACTGTTTGTGCAGAGAATCTTAGTAAATGTCTGGCCCAAATAATCATTTGTGCCACATGCTTTGGTAAACCTACTTCACATGCTTCCGTCTTTACGTGCTTCCTTCTTAAGTTAGTACGGCTAACTTTGGACTTTGGAACTTAGTTTTGAACCCTCTCTTAACATCATATCCTGTCAGAAAGGGAGACAGTGATGAGTGACATCAAGGCAGCTACAAATTTATTGGTCTATTTATTCACTCACTGATTTCACACAGAAGCCCAGGGAGAAGCTGTGAACATACAGATGATAAAGACCAGACTCATTTTCATTTAAGTCATATAGATAAAACACATTACTCACCATTTCAAAAAATTATTATAAATGGAAACCACTTATATTGGACTATGTTGTGTCCACCCTCCCCAATACATTTATGTGTTGAAATTCTCATCCCATGATTTTATTTTATTTTATTTTTATTTTTTTTTTTGCTTTTTCGGTCACATCCAGCTATGCTCAGGGGTTACTCCTGGCTCTGCGCTCAGGAATTACTCCTAGCACTGCGTGGGGGACCATATGGGATGCAGGGGATAGAATCTGGGTCAGCTGCACGCAAGGCAAACGCCCTACCCACTAGACTATTGCTCCGGCCCCAAAAAAGCCCATAATTTTAAAGTCAGACAGTATTTGGTGATAACTAAGGTTTAGGTCATCAGGGGTGGGGTCCTAAGTCGGAAACAATCATTCTGTTACAGGGAAAGATATCAACAATGGAATCCAGATTCCAAGGATAGAAAAAGACCACTGAAGTACAGGGTGAGAAGGGAGACACACACACACACACACCTATTAGGAGCACAAAGAACAATCAGTCCTGTCTTCAGAACTATCAGAAAGCAATACAGTAAATTTTTTGTCTTACTCACAGTCTGTAGTATTTTGTTACAGCAACTCAAGCAAACAAAAAGACCACAGTTAATGTTCATCAGATCCTTGCCTCCAAGAATTTTATTAAATTAGTTTGAGTTTCTGCTAAAGATTTATAATTCCTTCACTTTTTAGTTTTTGGAGAATTTCATGAGGAACAACTTGATTGTAACCTCTTCCGGATTTGGCTTTTTTTCTGTTGCAACTCTGCAGAGAGACGGAAAACTAGCAGAGAGACGGATAACTGATGGAATGAATGCAACACCTGCATTTCTGCTCCCATTTGTATATTGCTGAGAACCTCCTTGGGAATAGTAAGAAAGAAACACAGGATGCAACTGTAGGAGCAAAAACAGTTTAAACAGAATTTTCATATGCTCTATCACTGTTCAGGAAGGCTAATGGAGGAAAACTGTTTCTAAAGGCAGGCGATGTGAATGATGGTTTTGAAAATCATGCTGCCCCAATTGTTCATAAACCAGGAAGATTTATTTTGGAGAAAATATGATGGCATATTAGCCATCTCGAATAGTTGAAAGATTTAAAGGTAGAAGAGGGATGGAGATGAACTTAAAAGGCCAGTGAGTCTTCTGTTATTCAAAGTATTCAAACAAATGTGTCCACACAGAAAACACCTAAATTCCATGGGACACAAAGTAAACTCTAAATGCCCTTAAGCAAAGATTTGGAGATTTGTAGAATTTATAATTATCTTCTTCCTCAAGGAAGTTAGGCATAAGGGAAAAATTCAAGCTCAATTCCGTCTGGAACATCAGTTGTCTCATCACCCAGAGAGATCGTCACTAGGAAACAAGTGGTTCAATTTGAATCTTTCTCGATATTGATTCTTATGTAATTATATTAACAAAATTCAGGCTCCAGTTTTTTTCCAGCGTGTGACATTGCCTGTTTTGAAAGAACTGTCTATTTTTGCCTTGATCAGCTAGAGAAACTCAGCGTAACCTCTCATTGGGCCAGACATTGAGCAGAAGCTTCCTACAATGGAATTTGGTTGGGTGTTTCTTTTATCTGGGATCAGTGCTTCTTGAGAAGTACCTACGGAGGTGGAGGTTAGGAAGTGAGTACATGATGATAGTAAGAATCATTACGGGGATTGGAGTAGAGAATCCATTTGAACGAACCTGGGCAGATGGGACGGGGACACGTAACCTAAAATGACAAATTAAAGCACTGTCCTGTCGTGGGTGGGACATCTTGAGGCGAAAATAGGGTAAATAGTACAACAGCCCTACCAAGGATGGGTCAACAAAGGCACTGCGTACAAAAACCTGGAAAATCCAGGCTGTTGGAAGAGTGTGTGTGTGTGTGTGTGTGTGTGTGTGTGTGTGTGTGTGTGTGTGTGTGTGTGTGTGTGTGTGAACGACGGAAAACATCTCTGCTGTGGCTACGATACTTCACTAGTAAAACGAGAAAGCTATGGTAGGTAGCAAGGGAACAAAATACCTCCAGCGGGTGTTCGGTCCTCCTACTGTTGAGTACATTGTGGTTGCTCAAATAATATTAACCCTCACCGATGAAGATGGGAGTGAGGATGAGGGTGATTAATGCAACCCGGAGCGGGTGGGTGGGGGAAACAGGGCTGGGGAGGATGACATCGCCAGGGGACCAGAGAGTGGGGATGAGTCACGGGTGAGGAGTACCTGGGGCTAGGACAAGGTGCGTGTGTGTGCACGTTGGCGAGCGTGCGGCGGGGGTGCTGGGGGAGCCGCGGGGGCACGCGCCGCTGGGACCCGGGGAGTGGGCGGGGTGGGTGCCCGTGGGCGGAGCGGCTCGGGGACCGAGTGTCTGCGAGAGCAGCAGCGGCAACGGCGGCGGGGAGCCCAGCCTCCGAGACTCCGCCTAACTGACACCCCAAACTCTGCCTCTCCTCCCCGCAGCCCCAAACTGGAGGAGCCGCGCCCGGGAGCAGCCTCGGCAGCCGCCGCCGGCCCAGCCCCGCCCCCGCCCAGCCGCCCCGCACGGCCGAGCCCGCGCCCCTCGCCGCGCCCGCCGCGCCCCGCCTGCCCGCCCCCGCCGGCCGAGGCTGGGGCTTGCGGGAGGCGGCCGGCGGCCCTGAGCCTAGCTAGGGCCACCACAACAAAGGCAGCATCCGGGGCTGGGTGGAGGCAAACAACCATGAACGACGGGGTCCTGGCTCGCCCTGGCTCTGCTGCTGCCGCCGCCGCTGCCGCCGGGAGGGCTCCGCTGTGAGGGGGAAGCGGGGCGCTGCTGCTGGGCGTGAAGCCGACCGGGGAGAGCCCTGAGCTCCCGAGCAGGGGCCGGGCAGGCCAGCAAGATGTCCTCGGCCGTGGGGCCCCGCGGTCCTCGCCCACCCACGGTGCCTCCCCCATGCAAGAGCTGCCGACCTGAGCCACCTGACCGAGGAGGAGAGGAACATTATCATGGCAGTGATGGACCGGCAGAAGGAAGAGGAGGAAAAAGAAGAAGCCATGCTCAAGTAAGACCCCCCGGCCGCGCCATCCACGTCTCGGGGCCGCCCGCGGTCCCTACCCTGCTCCCTCATCCCGTCCCTTGGGCGCGGTGGGGAGGGGCGGGCCCGGGGCTGGGCCGGGGGCGCTGGGCTGGAGAGGGGTTGCAAGGACGTGGGGGGGGCGGGAAGGAGGGGATGCAGGCCAGCCTGAGAGACTGGCCGGAGACAGGGGTTGCAGGGCAAGATGGGGTGTTCAGGGGCCACTGTGAGGGTGGGGTGAGCTGGGCAGATCCCACTCCAGGGAGGACCTGGGCCATGCAGATTGGGGACAGCGGGTGAGTGGAAGGAAGGAAAGGTGGGGCGCACGGTTGCTATCAGCAGCTCTTCTTCTCTTCTTGGAGTTGTTTAGCAGGTTGGGGTGACTCCAGTGAAGGGTGCCAGTATTTATATAAGAAAAAAAAAGCCCTCATTTGTTAGTGCTCATTTTAGTACATATTTCTTGCACAGATACCGGTTGGGTCATTTTAGGGGATCATAGGTCATGGCAATTGCCAGTCTTTGGTGACCTGTCTCCCCAATTTTCTCTTTAACCTTTGACTGGCATATCTTCTGCACAGAGTACCTGTGTGAAGACACATTTTCCTTCTCGTCTGTGATGCCTTTGGCAATGCAAAGTTTTTAATAATGGAAGAAGCTGATGGGGACGCTGGCCAGGATAGGATGGTTTCCTCTTTACTGGTTTCCACAAGACCTCTGGGGCCTGCCCAGTCCCTGGTGGACACAGCTATAAAATAGGAGATGGATGGTTTGGACACCTCCCCCTTCAGAAATCGGCCACCTATTCAAGAGATCTCTGCTCAATGCCTTGGACCAGAGGTTCTGCCCAGGGCTGGGGGCATGTTGCTGCTGGTGTGGGAGTGTGCGAGCCTCTCATCCCACTCACAGAACTGTTAACAAGGTGCAGGCATCCAAACTAGGCTTGCTTGTCTTCAGCATCAGCCTAAACAGAGATGAAGGGGTCCCCCACCTTGCCTGCAACCCTTGGAAAGGCTCCAGGAATTCAGGAAAGTTTGCAGGAATGAGGAAATTGAGACCTTAACCTGAACTCATTTCTTAGTGCCCTATTTATCCCCAAGTTGTGTTCAGTGGGGCAGGGGATGGGCATTTAGAACCCAGGGGGAACCTGTTGCATCTGGAGTTAACTGACAGCAGATACAAAAGCAGGAGAGGGAAAAAGGGTGACAGCCAGGTATGGGGAACCCGCTGCCGGCTTACCACCTTAGCTTCCTGAGGAGAAGGTGCTGCCGTGGAAGGTGGACGGTTTCTTTCGCTTCCAGCCAATGCAGCCACGCGGATAGGAGAGAGGCAGCATTCACAGACCCGGTGGATGTAGTGTCCCTGCCACCCAGACAGGAGTGCTGCAGGGGCCGTGACCCAGCCAGAGTAGAAATCCAGTCAGTCATTCCTGCCCTTTTCATTGGAGACTCAGTGAAACTTAGAAGGCGGAGCTGACCTGGTTCTGTAAAGATTGGCAGGTTTTGCATTCTTTTGCTCCTGCTCAGCCGAAACCCAAATACTTTTAAGCTTACTGACTTGAGGGTGGCAGAACCCTTGATCGATTGCTGCCTGTTTCTATTGGAACACGATGTCCCTAGTGCTGCAGGCTTCCCCTCTTCTGAGTTTGGAAGTAATGGATGGTGTCTGATGGTGCTCCTGTTCGTCTGTCTGGTTGTCAAGTCTTGTTTGTTCTCACTGGATGCGCCCCTGCCACCTGTCCTGGACACTTTTCTACCCATCAGGATTTTAGGTTTCTTCTGTCTCCTTTGGTGTTGCTGCAGGCGTCAGGTGAATGGAGGCCTCCGGCAGCCAGTGGAAAATCAGGGCTGCTGCTTGCTGGGGTTCCAATAGGAAGAGGAAGGTGCAGTGCAAACAGTGGCCGCCATGTCTCTTGGCTGTTTTAGAGATGGGTGGAGAGTGAGGGATTTTTAAGTGGGTGAGCGGTGAGTTAGAACTGAACCCTAAAGCTGCTAACTGTTTAGGAACAGCACAGAAGATGGTCTGGGCTTCTATGGTAAGGGAAATGAGGAGCACAGACCAATTGCTCCTGTCTGAATCATCTTTGCCACTGCTGCTCCTGTGCCCCATAGGCATGCAGATATTGTTCTTTTATTGCAAGAATTCACAACATATCACTGTGTGTGATGCTGTTATACAACAGTCCTTTATAATGCTGGACCATGGCATTCACTTTATCAATCGGCATTCACTTCTCACGTGCCTTTTGTGCAGTGGCAGATCGATGAGCAGTTTGGAAACCGAGTTCACAGCCATGTAAGCACATCAGATAGGCCCAGTTGTGGAACCCTGGTGTACCTTTTCCTTATGGGCACTACATATCTAAAAATTAGGGATTCTAAGGACTACTTAGATGAAACATACAAAAAGTCATAGGTGGTGACTATGGTCACCACCTATGATCACAGTCATAGGTGGTGATCGTTACTAAACTTTACATACAAGCTGTGAAAAAGAGGATGCTTTTCAGAGGGTTTTGAAACAGTTGTCCAATAACTGAGTTTTGTGATAATGCTTGGCCCATCTTATCACATGTCTGAGAAACTAGTTTCACAAATGTCTACAACATGTAAGTTAAGAAAGAGACCAATGAGATTTAAAATTCACTTTTTGTCTCCATGGCAGAACCATTATCTTGAGCTACCTACTGTGCATGTATACTCTTGTAACAGTGTATAAAGATAGACTTTAATTGAGCAAACACTGAGGGATGAATATGTTAAAGAAACATTTGCAAAATAACAATTATAATTTTATTTGTATAGTTTCATCAGCCTTGATTGTGAATTACTACTTAATTTGAGCTTGATCATTTCTTTACTTATGTTTAAATGGAAAAATAATGAAGTTGCTTTCACCTCAAGATTAAGAGTTTTCATAATAATTTAAGTATTTTATCATAAAAACAAGTATTTTTTATTAGAAATGTACATTAATTTTAAATACTGTTACTATATTACTAGGATGTTAACTCCAACAAAAATTTTCATTGATTGATTGATTTAATTTAATAAGGGAGGCATCTGCTTTTATTTTAGTGAGATTTTTAGGGTTTGCTGGTGTGTGTGTGTGTGTGTGTGTGTGTGTGTGTGTGTTCTGGAGGTTTTTTGAAATATAGCTTTCTCAATAAATATATCAACTAATTGTCATTAGTCACTATAAACAAGTATGTTACATGAGTTTAAAACTACATTAGCTGACTCCAAATCACAAAATATAGCATAAGATATAAAACTTTTATACATTTTCCATAAAACTTCATAGAGAAAATAATTGCAGAATAGTTAAATCAGAGGAAAAGTTCAGAGTTAAAGGGTTTGTTTGAAGATAGGGGGAAAAAATCTTACCTAATATCTAAAAATTCTACTAGCATTTATCACATATTTACTTAATTTGTTATTGAGTTAACTACTAAATGAGTAAACTGTTCAAGCAAATATTGTGTATGTTTGATTTTTTCACAAAATCCTGTGCAGACGTTAAGTTGTGTCTCATAGCCTCAAGTTCTCAACTTACACAAGTTTTCATTAATACCCTAAACCGATTTATGTAGCATGGCCCAACTAGGATTAAATTACATACTTTTTAATTCTAAGTTTAAGTATTTTCCTATATTATATAGTGTCCTACCAAATAGCTTCTCTTTCATTCTTCCCTTTTCTTAATTTATTTCCTTAGTTTCACAGAAGTGGTTTGGGAAAATGAGCTTGCTTCAGAAAATCAAAGGCAGATTATGAGAGTCTGGATTTCATCCATACCCTTCATACAGTTTTTTGAAAATTTGGGAAGTGAAAATGGTTTCCAGTTCAAACATAATATTAAAAATCATCATAGTATGGTGGAAAGACTATGATATTTGGATCCTAGCAGATTTGGGGATAATAATGGGAAGAAAATGTTGGATCCAGCAGATCTTGTCCTAAGTTGGTCCATATTGGTTAATGTGGCTAAGAAAACTAAATTGGAATTTTATGAGATTCTATTTTCCTTATAATCCCAGAATTCTTGACATGTGTGTTTTATTGAGCAGTTGGCTTTTTTTGTCTTTTTTCAAATTTCACACCTAGAAGTATTTGGGATCTACGTCTGACTTAGATCCATGGTTGTTCTCTGTGGTAACCAGAGGATCAGGTTCAAAGGTTGGGCTCAAGCCTGCAAACTTCAAAGTTCACCGTTGAACTTTTCTTCTGGCGCTTTCCTCTTCTTAATAGGGAACAAGCTCTTTGTTTTCAAGCATCTGTGTTATTTGCTTCATAAAAGGAGAAAGAGGCACTAGAACTTAGAACTTCAGGCTTTCTTTCTACAATTTATTTTTTAATGAGTTATAACATTGTGGACAGAATTGGATCCAGAATGTTTTATCAGAATGTTTTATGGGAGAAATATGTATAAACAACTGAAAAGGAAAGAAAAAATATATTAGGCCAATCCTAACCAGGACAGTAGAGAGAACAGAGTTTCTATTGATGGACTGTAAAAACTAAAAACTTTCATATATTACTTGCAGTAGTATCTTACAGTATTACAAAAGTAAGCATTTGGCAGAAAAAAGAAAAATCACCAATATTAAGAGATGGTGTCTAAACCATGAGCAGATGCTTGCCTACTGGTTTCTGCATTAGCAGGAAAGACCTGGAGAAAACTTTATTTCTCTCAGTCCAGTTTCTTTCATGTTCCTAGTTGAGAGGATTAAATTGAGGTAAGGCTAACCCCAAAATCCTTGGAGTTTTCTACTTTTAACAGAAATCTTAGTATTTCCGCAAGCTCTGCACTAACTTTTCAAATTATAAAGGAGAAAAGATGTAAAAGAGAGGTATAAAAAATGAAAGATGTGAGAATTGACAAAGAGAATGGAGAGTAAGATGTAGTGAACTGTTAGTTTATATTTGTGCCAACTTGTTTTCACTTAAAATTTTTCTATGTATTTCTTAACCAGAACTGAGGGGGCATGGTTGTTTAATTAAATAGATTACTAAATCTGAAAGTGATCGTGGATACCAGTGTGGTATGCTCTACTGCTGAGTTGAATGGAAACACAGCGTCTTGGGAGTGTTATGTGCTAACCTTGCTAAATGAAGCGAGCTATTGTGTTAAACCTGTATAGTAAGCTTCTTGGATAGATATCAAATTGCATTCCTGAAATAATTTTGTTCAACCCCTATAAAATAAAGATAAATGAGGTTGATATATCATGTGTTATCAAGTCAATAAATTATATTTCGCTTATCTTCAAGGACTCGTTTATATATTTAAGCAACTGTTTTCATTTTTTTCTCTGACATGGACAGTGTATATTAGAGTTGGTTCTGAGAACTAATATAAATTGTCCTGAGTCACATAGGAATTAGAGTAACTTCTAGGTGCCTCTGGAAAAGAACCCCCCATAGCTTGTCAATGGGCTCAAATCTTTAGCATTTTTCTCTTTTGTGTTTAAGCATATCTAACTGTGGGGATAGTAGTTTGCCTTATGCTTTGCTTCGGAAGATGACATGTGCTTCACCACATTCGACCTTGGATGGTTACATATTGGCTGGTTACGCCTCCACCTTACACTCCACCTTGCTGGTTACATATGGGCTGGCTACACTCCACCTTGCCTACATCTCTATGAGAAGTCCATCCTGTCCAATGTTCCATTTTCAAATATTAGTGAGTTTTTCAGACATCACTAGGTACCTTCCTCACTCTGACCCTTTGCTCCTGACATTTGATCCTGGAGTCCAGAGTACAAAACTTGAAAGAAACAGAAGAATTTCACACCTACTGGAATTTTCCATCTTTACCCAGGGATTCAATTCTCTTGTTCTGGCAACAAATTTGTCTTTAATCCCACCTGTGCATGAGGCTTTTCTGATTTGCTTGATCCTATGGCCTTAACTTCTCTAATACTTGAGAACTTTCCATCATTTTCTTCCACCTCGAGGTTACTTCATTTCCCTCCTGTGGTGGTAAACTTTATTAATTAGGCTACGACTCAGGGTAAAGTAGGATGTTTTACATGTTTGAGACCTGGTTTGACATTCCCACTGCCACCTCACACTGCTGGTTGGGCAGCGAATAAATATTAAAATTAATAATAAATCCCTTGAGCCAGAGAGATTGCATAGCTGATAAGCCTTGCATGTGGCTGACCCAGATGTGTTACCTGGCACCCCCTATGATCCCCTTAGCCCTGCCATCAGTGATCCTTTGAGCACAGAGATATGAATAAACCCAGAGCACGCAATAAAACCAATATTACAGGAATTAGAATTGGGTAAGGCAAATGCCTTTTTTTCGGGGGTCACACCTAGGGATGCTCAGGGGTTACTTCTGGCTCTGCACTCAGGAATCACTCCTGACAGTGTTCTGATGCCAGGGTATTGAACCGTGGTAGAGGGATCAAATCTGAGTCCTGTGCATACAAGACAAATGCCCTACCAGTTGTGCTATCCCTCCAGCCTTGGCAGCCATCCATTTTGATTGATGGAAGACACTCCTTTTTTTGCTTCTAAGTCTGATTTGGCCTTAGTTTTCACCATTTTAAATGCAGTAACTTTGTACAGAAATGCTTTAAAACTATTGTAGCCATATTGCCTAAACTATAATAAAATACAAAAAATAATTCTTCCTAGGATGCCTGGTCCTGATAAAAAAAGTTATATGCGTAAGCAAATACATAAAAAATGAGGGATAGAAATGGGTGTTAGCATTCCATTGTTGGAAAGGGCGGAGTGGACATCAGTGCTCATGCATTCATGCCTCATTTATAAACCGATGTTGAAAATGCCTGTCCTCATTTATGGAACTTTAAATCAATAGCGGAAGAACTTTTTACAAGAGATTACTTTGTCTTCCATACCACTGACCCAGTTTGCTCTCCAGCACCAACAGGACTGATCCCATTATACAGAGCTAGGATTAAGACCTGAATGCTGCCAAGTGTGGCCCAACCTCTCCCCACCAATAGCAATTGAATTGTTGCATTAAAATAATTGTTATTATAATTGTTTGATAAAACTGTGGGACATAATAAAATTACCGTTTCCTGCATTATCGCAATGTAACACAGGACCGAAAGATGAGTTTTTAGAGAAGGGTTTGGTCCACTGTATGATGCTGGCAGTAGGGTCTAGGTTGTAGCTCCCAGGTGAGAATTGGGTAAAAACTAAAAGATAAAATGAGTTCAGGTCAATGATCTAAGGTTATGTTACTCCTGAATGCTTTCTTTCTCAGTAAATAGGCCATAAACGTCTTTACTGCAAAGAACATTGTGGTCCAAATGATAAGATTGCAACAGCTAAATGTGCAACCTGAATTTAAAAATGAGAAGAAATAATTGGTTCAGGGTAACTTCTTGAAATATTTACTAGAAAATAATTGGAGGAATATAATAATAATTAAAAATTCAGTTTCACTGGATTTACAAAATCATTTAACTATTAGCAGAATAAGGACCTATATAATCTTGTCAAGTTCATGTCATTTTTATGTGGTTGATGTAGTAGATTGGGTCTGGAGTGTCTCTCTTCAGGTGTTGCTGGCGCAGCTGTGGGTCTGGAGTGTCTCTCTTCCAGGGCTGCTGGCTGTGGTGGTTGGGAGCTCGCAGCCACGCCTTCTGACATGGAGGTGGAGGAATGGGAGGAGGAGCCCAAATTCCCACTCCAAGTCCAGCCAGCGTGGCCCTCCCCGTACAAGTGAGCAAACCCTTGGAGCTATGTTGGACTCAGCCAGGGGCCGGCCGAGCCATTTTCCACCTCCCTGAGCTCCATGGATTGCTTCCATGAGGGCTGAGCGGCACAGCTGTGGGTCTGGAGTGGTTGAGTCTGGAGTGTCTCTCTTCAGGTGTTGCCTGCAACAGTCTTAGATAATACTGGAAGTTAGGACCAGGTCCTTCCCAGGATCTTTCACCTTGATACACTGTATACAGTTCTAGGTAGGTTCTAGCCTGACCCATCATCCCAGTGAGACTAGCAAGAAGCCAGGGGAACCCCCACACCATGTGGTCAGTCATTCTCAACATCTGGATTCCACAGCTCCTCAAAGCTCCACCTAAGAGAAAAGCTGATCTCTCCCAGTTGAGGTTCATCAGTAAAGCTCGAGATGAGAGCCTACTACTGAGAGTGTACCACCTACACAGCAGAGCCTGGCAAACTACCTGTGTTGTATTTGATATGCCAAAAACCAGTAACAGTCATAGACCTCATTCCCATGACCTGAAGGAGTGGTTTGAGGGTCTTCGTGTTCCTGGAGTGAGCAGATGTTCTTGGGCTTCACTAGCACACGACAGGATGTATGGCAATGTTACTGGTGCCCGCTCAAGCAAATCAATGATCAATGGGAAGACAAGTGACAAGTGATATAGTAGATTTTGTTTGTCTAACAATTCTTATCAAATAGGGATCACTGCTAGTAAAGCTCTGCCTGGCCTGGTGTGGTATTCTTGGAGACACCATGACTATATCCAGGGGTGCTTCAGAAACCCATGCTAAACCAGGAATGAATTCAAACCTTAAACATTCAAGAGACATATACGTGTATTCTTCCACTGTAGCTATCCTCCCAGTCTTAAGAATTTTTTTTAAACTCTGTACTTGATGTCTTAGATTTTTTGTGTGTATACTGTATCATAGCTCTCAACACATTTTATATACTATTTGATCTAGATTGCTTTTCGATGGATGGCAAAGAAGAATATACTTATGAAAGGACACTGCAGAATTGATATTACATTTTGCTTCTTCTTTTACTACCTCGTGAACACTTCCCATTTGCTTGATCATTTTAAGATAAAATAGAGTTTTTAAATATTAATTTGCCCAGCATAAATCAACATTCCGATCTATTTTTTTTAAACTTTGTTATTTTAACTTATTGGGTCATCCTATGTGGTGTCCAGGGGACTCAGGGCCCACACCCAGCAATACTCAGTCAGCCAGACTGGTATTTCAGTGTTGGGCCTGAGGAAGGGGTGCTTCTCAGGCTCCCCTCTGCAGAGAACCACAAGGTCTATCCCAGAATTTCTCAAAGATTTCCAGGACTTCAGAGCTAGCAATAGTAGCCATAGCTGCTAAGAACTGAGCCTGATTTGGCAGCATGCAAGTAATTTGGCTTACTTCCTACAGGATCTCCTGACCCCACTTTAAAGTATTTTGGAGGGACAGAGAGATAGTACATTAGTAAAGTTCTGACGACTTGTGAATAGCAATACAGGTTTAATCTCCAACATCACATGTGGTTCCTGGAGCCCACCAGAATGTTAATTAAGTGCAGAGTCAGGAGCAAGTACTGCAATATGGTCCCCAGACCAAAACAAACAAACAAAAATTTTAATTATGCCATTATAGAACTTTCAAAGGTATAACATTAATAATCTTTATTTTTCTTATATGAAGTCATACCTTCCCACTCAGTCCTTCAACTTTCATATTTCCATTCTGGTAGCTAAAAACTCATCTTCTAATCCTAAGGTGTATTATCAGGTTCTTTAGTTCATCGGTATTTTTTATATGCTACATAGGAATAAAATCATATAGTGCTTGTGTTTTTAAATATTTACTTAATTTAACATTGTACGCTTTAGTTCCATTAGTGACAATGCAAACAGCAGGAATTCATCTTTCTTATTGTTGAATAAATAAATAAATAGTATTTTCTTGGGTGTGTATATATAGACACATATTCATGTTCTTATTAATCAATGGCACAAGGGTTGTTTGTAGCTATTAAAGAATTTTGCAATAAAAGTCAGCATGTCAGAGTCTGAAGAAAGAATATCGCAGGAAAGCACTTACTTTGCATGCCACTGACCCTGATGAAGTCCTTGTCACCCCGTATTGTTTTCCAAGCACAGTATAAGTGATCCTTGAACTCATACTCATGAGTAAGCCCTGAGCGCTACTGGGTGTTTTCCAAACAAAAATAAAGGAAACTAGTTTGTCCATCTCATGCTGTAATTGTGGACAATACCCTTTTAATTTTTGCATTTTTATCTGGAATATAAATTGCTATCTTAAGCTTTGTATATCATTCTTCCCTTGCCCCCTAAGCATTCACTTAAACCTTTAGAAAGTCAAGCAATTACAGCCCAAGAGAGAAGCCGATTGCAAACCCAGGTATGCTGATCCTGGCAGCTAAGCTCACCAGGCTTCCGTGGAGCTGGAGCTGGGGCCTCTTCCCCCATCTCGGTCCTATACGCCAGGCCCAGTGGGCCCACCCAGAACTGCTGTCGGCAATTTCAGCCATCACCCAGGGTATGCAGATGCATAGGAGAGTTCCTGCTGGCTCTCTCTGTGGTGTGCAGCCGCAAAATGGCAATGCAATATCTCAAAGCCGAGTATTCTGATGTACCAGGTATCCCATCACATTTCACAGAATTAAGTATGGGGCATACAATCACAAGTGTATGGGCATGATGTGTGTTCTGTGGGAACATATTGATAATTTCTATATAGCAGGCTCATATGGCACAATGGAGATTTAGTAATCTCCATTGACTTTTGTCTAAGAATATATTCATTGACCATATTTAGAGAATTAGTTCCAACAAGCAATGTAGAATAGACTGTTTAGTGTATACGTAGGACAATTTCGAACAGAGGTTGAGAAAAATTTAAAATAAGTGTTGGCCATAGGTGCAGTGGTGGAGTACAAACTCCACCCAATGGAGTTTGTACTAGTCAACTCAAGTTGACTAGTACAAAACCTACTATGTTCTAGAAACTTAGAAAGTAAATACAAAAACAGAAATTGGACAGACTTGCACATAACAACCCAGAAAAACAAAAAGTCATAACTTCATCAATACCATTCCCTTTTATGGGCTTCAATGGTCAGTATAACTAGTTCTAGCTAAGGGAGCAGGCACGGGGTTGGAAGCTGGGAGGGAAATGAGGGGAAATGAGGGTTTAAATAAAGTAAAAAAGTCATCAAGTTTATCTGATCAATAATTAATAAAAAATTGTAGACATACAGTCTTGAAAATCATTGGTAAATGGAAAGCTTTATTCCTTTTTATTATTATTATTTTTTTTTTATTTAATTTTATTATTTTCCCCCAAATATTATTACACCATTTTAGACATACAATTGAAAGATGCTCATGTAGAGTTTTGGATCTACAGTGTTCCAACACCCATCCCTCCACCCAAACCCATCTACCATCACCAATGTCCCCACCTCCCTCCCCCCCCTCCCGCACCTCAACTACTTGGCAGATTCTGTATGTCATTTCTTTCGTCTTTATATCTCCTTCCCGATAAACTTTCCTGCTCTTCGTGGAATACAGTGCATTAAAAGACATTACTGTTTCACTATTTTTAGTGGAGCTTGCGCCGAAGCTGGCCGCGCAATCTGGGCTTGAACTGGTCTTGCTCTGTTGATCTGGTCGTGAGGCATTTTCTCAGCGTCCGGACAGTGAAGATGGTGGCTAGTGTGATGGGCGAGTTTCATCCGGCTGCTTCCGGGACCCCCAGAGGCGATGGGCCAACACCCAAACCCATCTGCCCTCCCTCGGGATCCCATCGCCAGCTGGGCTCGGCGCGAGCCGGGCTCCAGTCTCCCCAGCCGCTTGCGCAGCTCTGCATCGGAAAGCTTTATTCCTAAGAATATATTTACTTTATAGACCTTCAGCTTTATGTGTTTTATGGAAGAGTTAAATTTTAAATGCCAAGACACTTTTCAAATACTAGTAGCTACGAAATGAAACTGTATAAAAGACTCCATGAATACTTTCCTATTTTATTTTTAATGTGATGTGTTGAAGGAAGTGTTAAAGGCCCGCCAGGTAAACATCAAACAGAGTGCAGGGGCCATGCTGTGCCAGGAATTGCTTGGGGGGCCTCATTCTCCTTTGGGTGTTGCAAAGGAACAGCCTGAAGTTTAGAAAAGGCAATTAAGTATATTTTTTGAATGCTCTATCTTGATAAATTTTATAAAATTTAGTTTAATAAGGTAATGTTACAAAAAGTTGTTGCATGGAATTTAAAAAATGCACTTGATTATAATATATATTAGCTAATTTAAGGACCATAAATAACCTAGGTAATGTTTTTATGTAGTATAAAAATAATACTTGCTAGTTATTTATGCATTATTTACTACATAGTTTTTGACTTCCCCATCATTGAGTCAGGCAATTGTTATGTGGGAAATGTCTTCATATTTACATAGAGGAGACATGTGAATTAAAATCCAATTAAGGTATCTGTACTGTTATGTAAATATAACAAGTTAGTTTCATAAATGGACTCTCTTGCATGGTATTCATGTTCACAAATATAAATTAGTATACTAGTAGTTTTTGATAGAGTTTGCTGACTGAATTTGCTAGACTTAAGAAATTCTGGTTTCTTCTAACTACTCAAATAATTCTTGATCAATATATGATTAGTTATTTTGTGTCTTGTCAGTAATGCTCATGTGGGAACCACTTTGACAGTAGTCCCCCGCAGTGCTGCAATGTTATGATTGTTTCTCTAGGAAACACCAGGACTACACCCAGTGGGCATCCAGAGTCCCACCAGTGTTGTGCTCAGCAGTGCTCAGGGAAGACACAGTGCCAGGCATCAAGCTCAGGGCCTTTGTATGCAAGGCTTGTAGTCTACTCCTTTGAGATCACTTCCTAGCTCTGATATTTCTTTTTTTTCTGATTGGTATTCTTAAAATAAAAAATATCGTTATTTTAAGGCCATGAATAATCATTACACAAACACCTTATGTCACATTATTGTTCTTGTTATTTAAATATAGCTCTTAACAAATGCAATGTGAAGTTCTTTTTTCAGGTAACTAGCTGTTTTATTTCAATTTATGGCTTACATTTTAGAAAAATTAGCCACATAGTATATAAAATATCTATATGATGTATAAATCAGTGTATAGGGTGTCTTGAGTTATAGGGAACAGTCTAACTATAGTTAGCTGTTCTATTCAGGTCAGAGAGATAATACTCTATGGTGTATTAGTAGAAAGAAATGAAAACAAAAGTAAAAGTAACCAAATGGCTTTCCCTTTTATATTTCACAGAGCTTAGCAGATTTATCTTCCTTAGCTATCACTGTCTTGTAATATATTGGAGCTTAGGTCTTCTTTCCAAACCTTTTTTTTTTCTTGGTAAAAATTGATATATATATATTGTATCCTAGTCTTGGAAATAAGGGATTTTTAGTGAAGTGGCTCATTTATTTGGAAAATTAAAATTTTAGTGAGTAAAATTTGTAAGTTTCTACTTTGATATCTTTATGATCATTATGATAGATCCTATAAAATGTAATTTCTATAAATTTTATAAGTATAATTTTTATAAAAATTAGATGCAATTAAATATTCTTATCACTGTATCACTGTCTTCCCGTTCATCATCAATTTGCTCAGTGGACACCAGTAACATCTCTATATGTCCTGTCTCATGCTAGTAGAGCCCAAGGGTATCTGCTTGCTCCAGGAACATAAAGAGCCTCAAACCATTATATTAGGTCATGGGAATGAGGTCTATAATTGTTACTGGTATTTGGCATATCAAATACGACACGGGTAGCTTGCCGTGCGGGTGGCATACTCTTGTAGTCACCTCTAAGTACAGCATTTATTGATGAACCAAGTGGCTGCTTGTGGCCGCGCGAGCTGGGCTGTGATAGGCTCGTCTGCCGAAGTGGAGTTCTGACAAGAGGGAAGTCCAGATGCAGAAAATGGCGGCCCTCATGGAATGGGGGCACGTCTGGCTTGTTCGAGGCTCTGCTGGGGTGGCGGGCCAGGGCTAGAACACGCCATCCCTCCCAGGTGCCTCGTGAGTGGCTGGGCACAGGGAGAGCCTGTAGCAGCTCTGCCCCATGTCTGTGAGTCTTAATTATTTCCTCATGATTTTCCAGGGAATGGGGTCTATAATCGTTACTGGTATCTGGCATATCAAATATGACACGGGTAGCTTGCCAGGCTCTGCCGTGCGGGTGGCATACTCTTGTGGTCACCTCTGATCTCCAGCAGCTGCCATGTGAGCCAGGCTGTGATAGGCTCTTCTGCTGGGTTGAGTTCTGATGAGAGGGTTGTGGAAAATGGCGGCCCTCATGGAGTGGGGCAGGGGGGGTCGTCTGGATTATAGACCTCATTCCCATGACCTGATGGAATGGCTTGAGGCTCTTTATGTTCCTGGAGTAAGCAGATGCTCTTGGGCTCTACTAACATGAGACAGGACATATGGAGATGTTACTGGTGCCCGCTCGAGCAAATCGATGATGAACGGGAAGACAGTGATACAGTGATACAGTGATTTTCCAGTTTTGGCTTTCCCATGGGTCCTACTCTTTTAGATGCATCTTCTCATCATTTTCAAAGAAATTCATGGTTTCAGTCATACTTCTATGGTAATTATTCATACTCCTGTATTAAGAACTTATAATATTTTATAACGGTATGGGTTATATAATTGTGAAATATCTAGTTGGGTGTATGTCCCTTGGTAATTTCAAACTTATTGAGGTCCGTCATAAATTTCTTGGCTTTTTTTGTTTCCTTTTGTTCTGGGGCCACACCATGCTGTGCTCAGGGATTATTCCTGGCACTTATACATACACTTTGGGGTCACTTTCTGTCAGTGCTTGGGGCACCATAACAGCTGCCAGGGACCAAACCTGAATCACTGTCATTTAAGATAAGTGCCCTACACACTCCGGCCACAATTTCTTGGCAATTTACCTAAATACAATTCTTTTCCTATTCCATTTTTGTTGGTATTCTTCCCTGCTCTCTTTTTTTTCTTTCTTTCTTTCTTTCTTTCTTTCTTTCTTTCTTTCTTTCTTTCTTTCTTTCTTTCTTTCTTTCTTTCTTTCTTTCTTTCTTTCTTTCTTTCTTTCTTTCTTTCTTTCTTTCTTTCTTTCTTTCTTTCTTTCTTTCTTTCTTTCTTTCTTTCTTTCTCTCTCTCCCCTTCCTTCCTTCCTTCCTTCCTTCCTTCCTTCCTTCCTTCCTTCCTTCCTTCCTTCCTTCCTTCCTTCCTTCCTTCCTTCCTTCCTTCCTTCCTTCCTTCCTTCCTTCCTTCCTTCCTTCCTTCCTTCCTTCCTTCCTTCCTTCTTTTTCTTTCTCGTTTTTGTCCTTTCTTTCATCTTTTCCCCTTTGGCTCATAACCTGTGGGTTCAGAGGTTGATTCCTGGTAGTGGTAGTGAGTGGGGAGCCTGTTTTGAACCTCTCACATGCAAAGCATGCACTCCAGCTTTCCATGATTAGAATTTCTTATTTCTCTTCAGATACGTTAGACTTAGTCTTCTTTGTATCATTTACACTTCTTCTGTATTTTCAGGTTCCATTGCTTTTACCTTAGACTCTTGTCACTACTTGTATCCCTTCACCAGCTACCTAAATCATTTCCTTGCTACAACCAGATTTTCTCTCATCTGAACTTCACACACTATTGTCAGGAAAAGTTTTCTAAAATTCCTCTGATTCTGTACTTTAAATTCAAACCCTATAGCTTCCAGAATACAGTGTATACTTCTTAATCAGTACCTGATAATCATCCTCTTCCATTGGTCCATGCAGATCACCTCTAATAACCATGCAAAAGTAGTTCTTCACAGCTTGTTGGTTACATTTGATTTTCTCTGTCGAGAATTTACTTCTATGAGGCTGGAGGACTAGTACAGCATATAGGGCATTTGCCTTTTTATGCACCTGACCCAAGTATGATCCTCCGCATCCCATATGGTCCCCTGAGAACTGCCAGAAGTAATTCCTGAATGCAGAGCCAGGAGTGTGATCCAAAAAAGAAAAAAAATTCCTTTCGGTCTGCATCTTTGTAGTTTTTCAAATTAACTCAGTTGACACCTGATATGGTACATCTCCCATTATCATTTTGGAATTTGCCCACTGTATACATCATTTCCATAACTGTTTATATTGGTCAGTTTCATCTCACTGCAGTGTTTACTGTGAGCAGGGTCACGCTTTTCTTATTTTCCTCATTTAATGAATACCTGGCATGTACTAGACAGCTACATTTTATTGTTTTTGGTTTTTGTTTTGGGGTCATACTCAGCAATGCTTAGGGTTTGCTCTTTGCTCTGCACTCTCAGGAATTACTGTGGTGTTTGGGTGACCATATGGCATGCTGGGGATTGAACCTGGGTTGGCTGTGTGCAAGACAAGCACTTTTCCTGCTGTACTCTATCCCCAGGAATCAGCATTTTAAAAATCATGTATGAATGAGTAGATTCAGAAGATGTAGAGAGAAGTCACCTAAGGCTTCTGGATGGATTAGTAAGCTATGAGTAGGTGGATAAGTGGGAAGGTTATTCTAACCATGGGAATTCTGTCAGCAAGTTCTGAAACCGATAATGAGCTCAGTGTTGTTGGCTACTGAAAAAACTGGGTTGACCAAAATATATAGGAGAATTTACTGGATAATGTCTATTACAAGGTAAAATTTCAGAGGGTGTGTTGTGTTTCTAGTTTATCATTGAAGAACCACATTCTTAAAGTGTATAAATGTCAGTGAGGAAAGATGTAAATAAAACATCTTAAACACTAGTCCCTTAGGAATCAAGAGAGTGCATAGGGTAAGATGCTTGTCTTGGATGTGAACAACCTGGGTTCAATCTCCCACACCAAATACAGTTCCCATCGCTCCTCAGTAATGATTCCTGAACTCAGTGCCATGGATGATGAGCCCTGAGACTACTGGGTTTGCCCCCAAACCAAGGAGAAACAGTCCTCTAGACAGACATATTAGAGATTTATATTATTTGGATGAAAGCATCACTAATTCCAGTAGCCATTTTAAGCATAATATACATTTTCTACTGTTTAGAATTATATCAGATGAATATGACCACAAAATACCATATTGATTATATTTTTAATTTAAAAATGTCTCTGAGGTAAATATATATCAAATGCCTCAAAGAGAATATTCCTTCTTGTTGTCATCGTTGTAGCTCTGTTGCCTATTCCTGTGACTGACACACACTAGGACTTCATTAAATGATTATTAAAGCGAATTGCACCAGCAGCATGTTCAGGAAACAGAAGGTTTTGTCTCAGATCTAACGCAGCTGAACTGAGCTGAGGTATGAATGAGGAGCTGAGAGACCAACGATTCCAGGTCTGCCAAAAACTCAATGTGCAGCTACTTCCTGTACCTAGAGCAACATTACTGATAAATGTCAGATACTCAGAGAACTTTACCGAAAGAAGTTCTCCAGGGCATCAACTGATGAGATTTGGCAATCAAGATAAAACATTTATGCTCATGAAGACTTATTCCAAATCCTCTTTTAAGAAGAGAAAACCAAGGCCCAAAGGCACTTTCATGTTTTCATTATTAATTAGTGAGACAGCTAGGTATAAGAATTCAAGTTCTAGCTCCTGGTCCAGAATCTTTTTGTCATACTTTCTCCACATGGTTTCATTTCAACCACATCAAATTACAGAAATTAATTTTTTAACAAATTTTGCTTTGATTTGCCTGTACTATGAGATTACAGCCTGTTATAGAAAACTCTAAGGAGTCTCTAATTAGTTTGTTGATTTTGAATTGGTTACTTTGAAATAAGTGGATCACAGCCAGGGCTAAGAAATATTTTTTTTAATGATTCTCTTTGCAGTGGTACTGTTTGCAATTGCCTTTAAGTGTCAATACTTCTTAAGTGTGATAACTTAATTTTAATATTTCAATGAACGATATATTTTTAATATTCAGTAATTTACCTATGTTTCTAAATTATTAACATATTAAATGATATTAATTCCTTAATTTAGAAAAGTCAGTTGATTTTTATTTACACTGAAAGAGTTTTACTGGACTCGCTTTCATCCCCTCATTTGAAGGTTTGGCTTCACCTAGACTGTGAGTCAATGTCCTGTGAAAAGTTTTATGTAAAACAGGAAGGGAATGATCTTACATCTGTGGCCCTGAACATTCTGAACTCACTCATGTACCTGCACATATAAACTTATCCTTGGATACTTTAAATATTCTTTCCATGGAGTCTTTAGAGGGAGAAAGGGGGAAGTTAGGCTACACTCAAAAGCGTTTGGGGGCTTACTCCTAGCTCTGTTCAGGAATCACTCTTAGGGGGCTGCACTGGGGGCTGTAAGTGGTTCTGGTGGTTGAACTGGGCTATCCTGCATCTAGACAATCCCTGTACTGTCTGTACTGTACTGTCAGTATGTACTCCCTGTACTGCTCTGTACTGTCTCTTCTGCCTCCTGTGAAATCTTTTGATGGAAGTTAATTTGATTCCATTTATCAGTGTTTACCTTATGTGGACATGTCTTGCTTTCCTTTTTGTATCCATGGCCCTTTCTATAAATTGTGCCTGAGTGAACATACTGGAAAAATCAGTCCTGTATCCACATGATACCATACTGAGTAAGGCTCATACTAACAAATTTAGACATTTGATCCACGCCAGATTATTCATTGACTGGCCAAGAGATAAAGAGATTCTCTTTCAAAGTGAAAATAAGAACCAACCAGAGGGTCAACAAATTGAAGAGGATAGAGATTGAGGGCCAGTTCAGGGTGATAGCTCAAAGAGCAAGGGTGCATCTGTTGTGTCAGACTGGCCCTGAGTTAGATTGCTGGCACTGCATGCCCACCTCACCCCCTAAGCATGCTGGATATGGCCTAATGACCCCCATATCACTGGGCCCAATCATTGAGCTTTTAACCTGAACATTCAGGCTGGTTATTGTTGTGAGATAACTCAGGCTCTCCTGAGCACAGGTTGCGAAGGAGGAACTTTCTCCCCAATAGTGAGTGATATCTATTCTTTTTTCCCTTTAGGACAAAAATGACTTGTGCATTTATGATGCACTAGGCATTGTGCTATTATTAATCGAATCATACAGTATTCCATTATTTTTGAAAGATTTAAAATTTTTGTTTTCATAAAAAGTAAAATATTATATTTATATATATTAAGTAAAACAAAAATATGAAATTAAAATCTATGATAAAGTTATCAAAGGACAGCAGATAGATGTTTTGATAAAACAATGCAAATCAGTGATTTTTGATAAGATCACACTAATCATTAACCACTTTTTTAAAGTTTATGAATTTACTTGACATTGACTATATATATATATATATATATATTTTTTTTTTGCTTTTTGGGTCACACCTGGAAATGCTCAGGGGTTTCTCCTGGCTCTGCACTCAGGAATTACTCCCGGCGATGCTCGGGGACCATATGGGATAACGGGGATTGAACCCGGGCCGGCATGGCTGACCGCATGCAAGGCAAATGCCCTACCCACTGGGCTATCACTCCGGCCCCCTCAATAACCACTTTCAATGGAAATAGTGAGAACTGACCTAAAATCTGAAGGTGAGTAGGAGTTAATTTGGCAAATAAGAAGTACTTGATGGTCAGGATAAAAAGTCTCCAGTGGGAGGGTGAGAGCAAGACTGAAGAGGCAGAAGAAAGGAGTGTGGTCCAAGCTGAGGCACAAGGGAGAAAGACGAGAGGGCTGTAATTTGAGAATCTGGGAAAAGTTGCCAGGAAAGTGCCATGCCAGGCTCTTTCAGGTGATGTTAACAGAGTTCATCTGAAGAACCTAGAAGCATTGAAAAGAGCTATAATAGAATGTTATTTGCATTTCTCTTTGTGGGGGAAGCTGTTCAGTCCAATTCTGTGGGCTAGTGCTTCATGTTCAGAGCTGGTATTGTGGCGCTGCTCCAGCCAAACAGTGCTGAGGGCAATCAGTGTTTACTTGTGTTGTTGTGGTGGTGGTGGGGGGGGAGATACCCTGTACAAGGCCTGTGCTACAGTCTTTTGACTTATTTTTCTATCCTTTATTAGTTTTTAAAATAGAATTCTGGCTGTAGTATTCAGCCCACATGCTGTAGCTGGAAGAATATTGCCAAAATTCAGGTGAGAGATTTGGAAGCAAAGACTTTAGTAGTGGTGACAAAATTTTAAGATTTGAGAAATTTTGGGAAATAAGTCACAATTTTGAAATGAAATGGATATGAATTGACAGCTGATATATAGACCAAGTTTTTGGCATATACAAAGGAATGGAATGGAGATCCTAAGTTCATTCTTAGTCATCTGACTTTTGTATACTCTAGGATCTTCAGTTTAGAAAAATGCGTTGGAAATGTAAGTTTATGACTCATATATATATATTTCATTGCCACTCTTACATATATATATATGTATATATATATGAGTGGCAATGAAAACGCATGTGCCAATGAATGAATAAGTTTAGGGGAAATATAGATCTTAGGAGTGAACTTTACAGAAACTTTCCTTTTATAAGATCAGAGAGTACAGTGATTTCACAAAGACATCAGAGAGTAAGAAATTAGGAATAATACCCAAAGATCATTTGCACAATAAATAAAAATGAGAGAAAATTTTAAAACACATAAGTTAAACTCTCTAGGATCTTTAAAGTAAGACTAGCAACACAAAAATTCTGCTGAAGATTATGAGCATCTAGACTTTAGAAAATTGGTACATACACACTATGATCTAGCAATTGCATTCATAATTATTTTAGAAGAAAAATGAAAGCATGTGTTTGCAAAATTTTGTGTGTGAATGTGCATGACAGCCTTCTTCATAATAGTCCTAAACTGGAAATAACTCAGATGTCCCATTGGTAAACAATAAGATGTTTTATATAAAATTCAAGCAAAGTACTATTCAATAATAAACAGGAATAAACCATTGTACATAAAGAATATAAGTGAATCTTAAAAATATCATGCTAAGTTAAAAAGTCAGACTTAAATAGTACATATTCTGTGATTACATTTATATGATGCTAAAATTGTCAATGCAAATCCATGTTGTTAGAGATGAGCTTTTGGTATTCGCTCATGCTAACTAGGGTGAGGGGTTGACAGGAGTGACAGGAAATAATTTTCAGTAAAGAGGGAATTGTTTTATATTTCAATAAAAATGTGTATTATACATGTGTTTGTCTTTGTCAAAACTGATCAACCGATACACTCAAGATCTATGTGTTTCACTTTATGTAAATTATATTTGAATTAATAAAGGAATTCTGCCAAGGTATCAAATAAAATGCATACTGGGAAACAGATATTGAATTAAGTAACATTGTCACTGGTGATTTTAATCACTTTTTTGTCATAAAATTATGGTACCAGAACTAGGTGTTGGAATTGAGAAAGAAAGGTGAATAAATGTCTGTACTAATATTGACAAATATTTTAAGAAGTTTGGAAGTGAGACAGAGGGAGATTGAGAGGAATGGGTGGTGGGTTGATATCTTTTTACAATGCTGAACTCTTTGAAAGGGACTTTAAATATAATTTAATTTAGAATATTGAGACGTGGGTGGAAAGAATACAATGAACAAGATAATTTGAATAAGAGTGGTACCAATTGACTGGAAAGATGAGGAATCTTTATTATGGTGAGTTCTACTCTTTGCGAAGTAGGGATGAGTCTCTATTTTTTTGAGAATAAAAGAAGCTGGAGATTTGAGAATGAGAGAGAAAGATTTAAGTAGTTGAGGTGGAAAACAGGAGCATGGCTTTACCAAAAACAGAAAATTTACCAACATCAGGTAATCAACATAGGAGAGTCTGACAAAAACATGTACTTTTGATAGCTTTGGCCCATAAGGTGTCAAAAGAAGTGTTTTTGGTTTTTAATTATTGCTGTTTTGTTTGGGGGCCACACCAGGTGGTGTGTAGATCTTACTTTTAGTTCTGTGCTCAGGGGTCACTCCTGGCAGGGCTCCGGGAACCATATTGGATGCTGAGGATCAAATCTGGATTGGCTGCATTTAAGGCAAATGCTCTACACACTCTACTGTAGCTCAGTCCCCAAGGGAAGTGTTTTGATCATGATCTATCAAGATGAGTCACTGTGAGTCCTCACTGAAGAGTTTGCCATGTCATCATGAGTTAGTTTTTGAGTAGGTTTCTATTTCTCTTAACCAAAGTCCCAATTGGGACTTTATAGTAGTTCTTTGTTCCACATCTTACAAAGTCATTCTCAGGTATGCATTTTAAAATTTAATCTTCAGAAGTGATATTGAAAATTCAGCATTCAGTGTATTTTACACACACACACACACACACACCCCCCCATATATGCCTCCATGTCCTTAGATATATGTATAGACAAAAATGCAAATGAGATCTCCAAAGCTGTAAGTCATCTTCTCTTTTCATACATATTTCAGTGCATGTTCATATCCTCTCTATCAGAACATTTCATTTTAGCTTGGATATATTTGGAGATGCAGAATAAAGTGATATGATTTCTTTATCAAGAGGGGCTGTCTTGGGGCTGGAGCGATAGTCCAGTGGGTAGGGCACTTTCCTTGCACACAGCCGACCTGTGTTCGATCCCGGCATCCCATATGGTCCCCTGAGCACTGGCAGGAGTACTACCTGAGTGCAAAGGCAGGAGCAACCCCTGAGCATTGCCAGGTGTGACCTAAAAAGCAGAAAAAGAGAAAAAAAAGAAAAAGAGGGGCTGTGTTGGTCACAGAATGTGATAGGAAAAACTCCAACCACTTTTTTTTTTACTTGTTTCACTTTCTAATGCTTGGGCAATAATTTAGATTTGTTGCAGGTAAGGTTCCCTTGAAGCTTCCTCTGGGGTGGATATCATTATTAGGGAATGCTTTCAGAACTAACGTCTGTGTAGAAAGGGAAAAACACAGGTGGAAATGGGAAAAGCTACACCTGGGAATCTGCACAACATTTGTAATATTTCTCTATTTGACCAGTCACTGAGCTCACTCTAGGGAACGGTTCCCGACTCTGGGAGAAGTGGTTTTCTACTGCAGAAGAGTTTACAAGGGAGGACTGAAAGCTTAGAGAATCAGCAGCAAATGAAAGAGCAAGACTCCTAGTTTCAAAGCAAAATCTCAACATATATTGAGTAATTTTGGATTGACATTTGAGTAAGTTTAACATTTGGAAAACTTAAGTATTTCTTAATAAGTAATAATAAAGTGAAGTCACAGGTTAAACCTGAAGTCAGTATAATGAGGATATATTGTAAGATATAAATAAAATAGAATTTTTCAATCAAGTATTAGTAATGTTAGGATTATACACCTGTTTTGAGGAATGACAATATCTCCCAACTACTAAGTTAAAAATCTATCTATAGGCCACTTGCCAAATGGCTGTGGAGGAATAAGATATGTGGAGGGCAATGTCTTCACTTAGAAACTGATTTATTGTTTTGTTCTGCATTTAACAGGAAGGCTAAGCTTTTATTAAATTGTGGTCTTTGAATTATTTCTTCAACCAATTTTTGGTAAACAAGAAAATCTTCCTAGGACTTCATAGAGTTTGAAAGATATGAAAGGATGGACTTTACTCCGATGACATAAATTTTCTAACAACTATGACATGTTATGGTCTTTGAAAAATCTCTGCCTCCTTTTCAGGCCATTGTATCTGAAATTGCCCTTAACTCTTAACTGGGAGTGTTTGCCTTCCCTAAGCAAAGAACTTTTGAGGATATCTTGTTATAGAATGAAACAGAGCAGCGAGTTTTACAACTATTTGGTATTTGTCCTGAGTAGCTTCATTAAAAATATGTATTTGTCAGAAAAAAACAGTGTAAGCTTTCACATCTTTGTGGCTTACCATAATAAAACCTTATTTCTTATGTGCACAGTTTCATGTGGGTTGGGTAGCCCTCTTCCATCTGGAAGGACTGATTTCTGGAACATAGAGCCACAGCCAGGAAAGAGAAAGAGGGAGGGAGAATAAACATGCCTGACTACTGCTCATGGCCATTGCTGAGGCCAGACAACTGCAAGAGAGGATGGGACATGTTGGCAGCCAGTGGGTCGTACTTGCTGAATATAATTTTGAAAGTTAAATGAACAATTAAATTGTATATTGTAGGATTTCCAAGTAAAACCAATTTACTTACCTTCAAAGAGCGAAAAACTTGTTGAGGGTGGAAATCAGAATGCACACAGTTGCTATTTTAATCAGAATTTTTTGGGGCCCAGTGCTCTCCTCAGTGGACCTGGTGAAGTTATTTTAATATCCTACTAACTAAAGTTGATACCATGAGAAGACATTGTGAGCAGGACCAGGCATTGTACTGCTGCTTCAGTCTCTGCTCTCTGCCGCTAGCTATTTTATATTGTGTGATCTGCGAGTCTTACTAGGAACAAAAGAGTTCTGTAGCCACAGGATATAATCGAAAACTAAAATACTCATCTATTTCTGTGCTCTCCTTTTATAGCAGTGTCTGTTCATCTATTTAATCTGTATTTTTTAGCTCCTGTTCTCCAACAGACCCTGATTTGGGTTGTAGGAACCAAAGCCCTGTTCTTCCACAGCCTACACCCTGAAGCTTCCCCCACATTCCAGGAATTTACCAACCTCAGAGTCAGATCTAGAACCCATTTCTTTAAGTCTTAATCCTAACAATGAAATTAACTGAGATTGTTTCAAAGACTAGAATTAAATATTACACCAGCATCTTTCATCATAAAGATGGATGTCTAGGGGAGCCTGCACTTCCGTGGAGAAGATATTCGATAGAATGTCTCAGAGATAGAACATAAACTTAGCATAAATCTTGTAAAAAAAATTATGGGATTTTTTTCTTAACTTACCTCCTTTCTTTTAACGTATTGTCTTCTTAGTATAGTATGTTTCTTTTATTACAATGTATTATCACCAGTGACCAAGTGATATATGATATATAAGATATATGATATAAGGTGTGATATATGATCATCACACCTTAGCAATGGGGCTTATATGAATGTTTTCTTAATTCTTCCTATGACTCTCGAAGTCACTAAGACAGTTATTGCTACCATTGCTACTTTGCATAAGAGAAACTGGAGAAAAAGTTATTAACAGCACGGTTGCACAACCAGATATCTAAATATTCCAGGGAAGTGGGAAATAAGCCTACTATTACAACTAGATACTAAAATACCAGTAACAAATGAGAGTTTCTCTAATGTACACTCACGCTACTGGCACTAGTCATCATTGTGGGGTGCAGAAAAGGTTTACCTGTGTAGAGAATCCAGACTTTGTGATGCCTCAGTTTGAATCGAGAGAGCTGCCATTTGCTGTGTGGTATTGTTGAAGTCTGTGGAACAGGGGTGGATGGGAGGAGTACATGAGCTAACAATGGTTATTTAATGCACTTGGCTCAGCTCTGCAGACATGGGCAGCATTAGCAACATTTGAGTATAGTAATTGTTATTTTATAATCGTATGAATTTAAATAGTACTATACACTTAGTATTCATAATCTCTTTGAGTATAAAGGCAGGTGCATCTACACTGTGTGAGCACTGTTCCAGCTCAAAAAGTACAGTACTTGCTGTGTTGATGCTATATAAAGGAATTTTGAATAACAATTGGAGCTTTGGTTCTGACATTGTACTAAGCCAGAATACGCCTATTCACAGCAGTGATTTTAGCACAATTCAGTTACCTGAGCTTTAGGAATACAGAAGTTGGGTGCTTTTTGCTGTGGAATTAGGGCAATATCCCTTATTATATCAGCACTTTGAAATGTATTTACCCTGCATTATGCTTCCAGATTTAATTCTTCACATTTATTGTTTTACTAAGGAAACATTTTGATTTATCTCCTTAGTTTATAATCTCAGATGAATGCAGGGGGATTTACATACATAATTCATTTGGTCTGTTCAGTGGAATAGAATTTCCTATCTTGAGTTCATAGCATTAAAAATACCTGTAATGGAAAATAGTCTAACTCTTTATGTAGCAATGCCTTAGGGGCGGTGGTGAAGGTATACTCACACTCTTATTGTAGGTGTGGTGCAGTAATATTGTATGCCTGAAATTTAAATGTATTGTTAATGCGGACTTAGACTCAGGAGCAATTGACATGTTACGTTTGTACAAAATTAGGAATCATGAAAGATACATTTTAAAAACTTCATTGTTTATTTTTGGGCCACATCTAATGGTGATCGGGGCTTACACCTGGCTCTGTGCTCAGAGATCACTCCTAATGGTATTCAGGGGACCATATGTGTGCCAGGGATCAAATTGGATTTGGCTGCTTGAAAGGAATGCGCCTTAGCCCCCTGTACTGTCTCTCTTGTCCTTATATGTAGAACTGGAATCAAACAATTATGTGCCACATGCCAGGTAAGCATATTACCATTCTGTTACCATTCTATTATCTCTCTACCCTTCTGGTCCCTATTTTAAAAAAGACATATATCAGGGGCCTCTCTCTCTCTCTATCTATCTATCTATCTACTACATATCTATCTATCTATCATCTATCTATCTATCTATCTATCATCATCTATCTATCTATCATCTATCTATCTATCCATCTATCACCCATCTATCTACATCTATCTATCTATGCATATATAGGTCCACAACTTATATATATATACATACATACATACATACATACATATATACATGCATGCATACATACACATACATACATACATACATACATACATACATACATACATACATGGGTGTATATATAAAACCCGAATGAACAGTTTGAGGCTCTTCGTGTTCCTAGAGTGAGCAGATGCCATTGGGCTATACTTGCATGTGACAAGTGGAGATGCTAGTGGTACCTGCTCAAGCAAATCGATGAACAACGGGAAGATAAGTGATACATACATGGTGTGTGTGTATGTATATATATATATATATACATATGCATATATAGGTCCCTGGTAATATAAATATATATAATGAAATATATATTATGTATGTATAAAAAATATATTGAACAAATATTATCAGCAAACTATATATGTACATATATTTTTATATATTTTTCAGGGACCTATATATGTCTCTGATATGTGCGTATATGTGTATATATATGTATGTATATGTATGTATACATGTATGTATGCTATGTATGTATATATGTATATATGTACACACATTATATATTATTAATAAGGCCCTACCTGGTGCTCATGGATTACTCCTAGCATTGTTCTGGGGTGTGGAGAGGGAGGGAAGGGAGTTGTTCTAGCTGCTCTTGCCAGTGCTGGGGAACATGCAGTGCTGTGGACCAAACTGAAGGCTCTCACATGAAAAGCATTTGCCCTAAGTCCTTTGAACCAACCCGGGGAGTTCTGAACCAACCTGGAAGCGGCGCTGTTTATTTAGGGAAAATATACTGAGTAATGTGGGCAGAAGTGTAGTCATTTTGTCTTCTATCGTTCCTTTGCTTTTATTCCTCTTTTGTTACAGCAGAAAGACATATGAGCGCCTCCTGTTGGGAGTTTTCCCCGAAGAGAAACATTAAGCAACTATTCTTCTTTGAACCCAGACATTTCCCATTTCCAAGGAGAAGGGATATTACTTGTTCGGCCCTTGGGTGCTCTCTAGCTGGGTAAATCTAACTCAGCGCCATCTTACTTGTATTAGTTGGAGGGAGACTTTTAAGTTCGGAGTGGGCAGTTAGGGGAGAGCACTTCTTTCTGTGAGCTTCCTCTTTTTGATCCCCACTTCAGAACAGGTGCTATCTCCCCAGAAAGCCAGGGCACTTAGATAAAGAGGGGAGTGGGACTGTGTAAAAGGTATTTGACTTACTTATAGGCTCTGAAGCATTACAGACAAAACAGAAACAGTGGATGAAGCAGAACAGCGCCTTTCAAAAGGCGAGAGGATGCTGTGTGGGCTGCACAGACCTTGGTAATGGGAGTCCCCCTATTATTTTCCCTTCAGCATGATGTTACAATATGTTTTGTTCAAGTCTAAATGAATGTTTTCATATGGTAATTAACATTTTACAGTGTTTCTTCTACCACCATATATTTTTGTTTATAAAATTAAGACCCAGAGCTAAAGTCAATGAGTAAAATGTTTGTTTTGCAGAGTGTGTATTTAAACCCTTAAGAGATGATTAGAGGGTAGTCTGAGAAAGTTACAAAATCATTTATCTCAACTTCCTTGATTTCCCATTGCATCATTTTTTGTTAAACTGGTTTTGCATTTATTGCATAGTTACCGTTTCTGAAAATGCTTTCTAAAACCTTTTATTAATATTAAAGTGTAGACAGCCACGGATTGAGTTTCACAGCAAACGGTTCTTGATATTCATTTTAGAATTCATGAAGTGTAGTCTTTGAGTTTTTAAAGTCTATGGGGAAAAATGACATTCCAATTCACAAGTTAGCTTATAATTCCTAGATTCTGTCTTGATTCTACTTTATTTGCGCTGACTCCCTAGGGTCTCTGAGTTTCAGGAATGTTTCATTCATTTTAATTAATTAATTGCTTAATTAAAATCATGCATTGGCTGTGACTTGCATCCAGAAATACAGAGGTGCACTGAAATTAACAACAGTTAAGTGATTCTCTAACTCACTGTAGAACTTATTAAACTTTCAGGAAACTCTACTTTTTATGTACACATCAGAGCTTGTTTTTAATTTATTTGGTGTTTTGTAATTATTGATAATGCTGATAATAAAACATACACTTTTTGCATCAGAAAAACAGTACAGGCCCGCTTTTGAGTAAATGCAATCTGGACTCTTAAGATGCAGTTCCTGGCCCTACTCATATTGTAGATACTATGCTTTCCAGTCTCTCTTCCAAAATGCAAAGGGAGCCAAGATGAAGCATCAACACATCTCTTTCTAAATAGTGATTATTTGCCATAATATAACATGGATATATAGAGAATTTCACATACTGGCTGTTTAGAAATTTAAACTGCAAGAGAAGAGTGATTTTATGCATTGGAAGAAATTTTTAGTTTTTTGTAAGGTTGTCAGGAAAACTGTGGGAATCAGAAAAAGAGGCATTTCTCTGCACATACCATTTTTTTAATAAGGAGGAAAAAAGCAACAGTGTGTATATGATTAGATAAGCTGATAGTCCAAGAGTTAGGGGCATAGACACTATTATGCTTTTAACTTTTACTTCCTTTTGATTATTAATTTGGTTTGGGGACTTCACTGGCAGTGTCCAGTGCTTACTCCTGGCTCTGTTGAGGGCTCATTCCTGACAGTGCTCAGGAAACCATTTACAGTGTCAAGAATTGGACCAGGGTCGATTATGTGCAAGATATGTGCCTTAACCTCTGCTCTCTCTCCAGGACCATGCTTCTACAATGCATATTTTTTAAAAGGATGGGGGATAAATAGCATTAAGGCTATTATGTATGTGATTTTGGTGTCTGTAGACACACTGACACTGTTCATTTTTGGACTAGGCATATTTGACCGATATGTAGTTATGACATTTCCTGGAATGACGGCAGTGTCTGGCTCAGTCACTAGTGTCCAGTTGGTGCACAGTGTCCAGCTTTGATTACATACTGGGCCACATTATGTTTGCAAAACTTATTATTTCTTTCTAAATCAGGCACAGAATCTTACATTATATATTGATAATTTGCTATTATCAATGATGTCATATTTTTATACATTGAATTTATTAAAATTGATTTTTCGGTTAAAAGTGAAGTTTTTATATTTTTTTGGGACAAAGTTGGCAGAATCCCACTAAATGCTTGCTTTGGCCTCTGAAATACTGACCGCATTTATAAGTTGGACTTTATTTTTTTAAAGGAAAATATTTTTTAATTCAGAACGATTCCTCTAAAATAATTTCTTTCAACCAGTGATGATTTTGCTCTGTGAAGAACATTTGCAATGTCTTGAGATGATTTGGTTTTATATAACTGGGCAAGAGGAATTATAGTGGCTAGAGGCCAGTAATGCTCTCAATGTTCTTCAGTTATCTTTTACCTGCTAACTGGCATTTGTCTTGGATACTGATTCCCAGACCAGCATAAGGAACGAGAACAGTAGAAAAGTGATTTTCAACATTTCTTTTTTTTTTTTTTTTTTTTTTTTGGCTTTTTGGGTCACACCCGGCGACGCTCAGGGGTTTCTCCTGGCTCTGCACTCAGGAATTACTTCTGGCGGTGCTCGGGGAACCATATGGGATGCCAAGGATCGAACCCGGGCCGGCAGAGGCCGGCGGCAAGGCAAACGCCCTACCCGCTGGGCTATCGCTCTGGCCCCAACATTTCTATACCTGTGGGTATCACGAGTTCATGCACTAGAAGACTACTACTTTATAAACGCCTGAGGTACACATGTCATAGCCCTAACTCATTGTCTTCATATGAGCATTAACTCTATATTATTATAGTTTATGTACATGATTGCAGTAGTGCGAGCATTAATGGTTCTGATACAGGCTGTTGCTACACCTTACCAGCATCGTAATGAACAAGATCCTTCTCCACTTTTATCACTTCTTTATTTTTTCCTGATCCTTCTTTTTTTGGTATTGCCATGGTACTTAACCTCTTCACTCTATTTTCTGTCTTTCATGGTTGAGAATTTATTTATAATGATGTTTCATATGGTTATGTTTGGTACAGTGTCATTTTTTTTGCTATTTTTTTTTGGGTCACACCCCGTGATGCTCAGGGGTTTCTCCTGGCTCTACATTCAGGAATTACTCCTGGCGGTGCTCGGGGGGACCATATGGGATGCCGGGATAGAACCCGGGCGGGCATAGGCCGGCCGCATGCAAGGCAAATGCCCTACCCGCTGGGCTATCGCTCCGCCCCCAGTGTCATTTTTGGAGTTTCCTTGGCATAGTCTGTCAATGGCATGCAGATGCAGGAAGCAAAGGAATTTAGTTGGAGATACGCTCTGTGATCTGGGAAATTCCACCTAAGCTATGTTAAGGATGTCCTGTGAAAGATTGGATGTGTGTCCCAGTAAAGGTTGAGTAATATTTTACTATTCTTCGGTCAAATGAGAATGGAGAAAAAAAAAAAACGAACCCTGGGGTACTAGCAACCCTAAAGGGTGAGATGAGTCTGTCAGTGTGGTTCCAGGAGCAAAATAAGGGTAAGCACTTTCCACTAACAGTCTGCAAGAATGAAAATAGTAGTGCAGTATAGTCTAATTTGGAATTTAACATCTATGAAAGCACAGTAGGTTGAATGAAAATTGAGTATTCAAATTGCTTTCGAAAAACTCTTTCGAAAGTAGTCATCTCTAAAGCAAACTTATTATCCCTACTACACCAATCACTATACGCTCTTTATTGGGCAAGGCAGCTAACTTAAAACACCAGATTTATGTCACTGTGTCTTAACGCCCATGTTAGATAAAAATAATGTTTACATGCATGTTTGATTACCAGAGATTCTTTTAATTGGTGAGGTCTTCTATTGATGAGAGTCACCTAGGATCTGAGACTGCCCTTGATGGACATAAGAGAGAGAGTACAGTGGGAAAGACGCTTTCCTTGTTAATGGAACACCTTGTTAGATCCCTGGCAACACATATGCCCCCAGGCCCTGCTAGAAGTCATACTTGAGCAACCCCAAAAAGAGAATTGAGAGTGCCTTCAAGTGGTTGTGTTCCATGCTTAGGTTATGTCTATGGAGAGAATCTGAATAATGAATGGATTTCTGCCCAGAATTTAAATGATTTTTCTGTGTCTTTCTCACATGTTTATGGTTAGCTTTTGAAAGTTAAATGCATAGGGCTGATGTAAAGTACTGCTTTGTTCAACAGACATGAACAAAGGACAACTCAACATTCCCAAAAATTTATGGCTTAATACTCCCTTTAAAAAAAGTTCTTAATTCACCCTTTTCTTCTTCCAGCAAACATATGAGAAACACCCTTCAGTTCTACTCTAGGATCCTTCTGCCTTCCATAATCATTCCACTACCCCCCTCCCGAGGTCATATAGCCCACTATGGAGACACTGTCTTGGTCCTCACACTCTGTCCATGTGGATTCAACACTAGAAATAAAAATTGTCTGCTGTTGAATATTTCTCTTTATATCAATAGTTTGCCTTTACTATCATGGTCTAAGCTTATTCTCACTAAACCTTATCACAATAGTTTTGAAACTCCCAAAACTTCTCAAACCTTTGCTTTATCACATCAGTCTGAAGGTGAAGGACCTTCACCTAAACCTTTATCACATCAGTCTGAAGGTGAAGGACTGAAGGACACTTATCTGTTAAATCCATTGCTGCTTGGTAAATTGTGAGACCCCATCAGCACCTGAAGTGGAACAGGATCCATAGGCAACAGGCTTTTTCTAGGTCTTCCAACTCAGTGTGGCCTTGCTTTCCCTCGTAACGTTAGATATCTCTTACATTCGACCTCATCATATCTTATATAAGATCTTTGGGAGAGAGGGCCTAACAGTGCTGGATCCGATAAAGTGAGAAAATCCTCTCTTCCTTCTTACTAGTGCCATAATGCTCATATTTAATTTCAGAAATAGTGACTAGATGTTTTCATGTATGTATTGATTTTATTATTAATTCATATCCTGAAAATAGCCATTGTGTCCAGTAGGGTTGTTTGCAGTTAGATCTAGGGAAATAATCTAAAGATGAATTAGAATAAAAATGGTGATTTAGTGTCTTTTTCCTGTAATCTCTGAAGTTGTATCAGACGGGAGTATTATAACTCCCTTAGAAAACATTGGGGCACTTCTTGTGTTGTTTTAAGCAATACATTCTTCACTTAGTCCAAATCTGTCTTGTTATTGAAAGTCTTTCCTTCTTGCTTGGGGATGCTGTTGTTCTGTTGCCTAAAGATGGCCTGTGGTAGTGCTTTAGAGATCACGTGGTGCCAGGGATGGAACCAGGATCTCCTGCATTAAAAACCTGCACTGCAGCCTGTTAAGCTATTTCTCTAGCTCTTTTGAATGACATCAAATGAAATCTCAGACACTCTAAATGTTTACTACTCACTGTTTCTCTTAGATTACTCCTAGCACTACTTGGCCTGGCTCTTCAGGTCTGAAAGTTTGCTGCTGTGACTGGATCGTGTGCTGTTGCTTGGGGTAGACTGTGCTGGGTCACCTCCAGCAGTGCTTGTAGGACTAAGCAATGCTGGGGTTTCACTCAAAGCCAAGCTCCTTCTGATTGTTCACCATGATATCTCAGGTAAAACAAACCTGAAACACCTGTGTGAAATAATTAGAATGGAAATGAAATATTGTAGCATTTCATGCTACTTAAAATTTTTCACAAATATGTTTGTTATTTCTAATGATTTCTATTTTTATTTGCTCTTTATTCATATGCTGGAATATTTAGAATGTCATAACATTTTTTCTGAATCATGGTTTTGTAATCTTAAAGCAATGACTTGCTGCAATTACAGGGAATCTCTTTCATGGTAAAGGTGCTCAAGAGGTCTTAATAAAACAAACAGCAAATATAAGATCTTAGAAATGAACACCAGCTTAAAAATTCAATTTAAACGAGTAAATAGCTCTTAAGTATTATGTTAGATACTGAATAATATTGTACAAAAGAAAAATGTTGTATAATATAATTTTAAAGGAGAAAAGTATATTTTTTATTGTCTGTGAGCCTAGTAAAAAAGGTTAATGAAGGATATGATTTTTTTTTTTTTTGCTTTTTGGGTCACACCCGGCAATGCTCAGGGGCTACTCCTGGCTCTTCACTCAGGAATTACTCCTGGCCATGCTCAGGAGACTATATGGGAGCTGGGAATCGAACCCTGGTTGGCTGCATGCAAGGCAAATACCTTACCTGCTGTGCTATTTCTCTGGCTCCAGGATATAATTTTTTTTGTTGGTGTTATATTGCAAACAGAAAATAAAGCTTTTTTTTTCAAAAAAATCATGGCTAAAAAACCAAAGTGAGAAATGGAATTCATATGTTTCTTAAATTTTATACCCCATTCTTTGTATGGAAAACAATTGCTAACACTGACATAGAACTTGAACTTTTTAAAGGAAATGGATGTAGAATCCATGACTTTTTATTTAACCTATAACTGCTTTTTTTCTTTACAACAGAAATTGCAAAACACTATAATAGATGAACTAAATTATTACATATTAACATCTGTTATGTTTACTGTATGTGAATGCCTTAATAAGCAATCATATTTTCAAATTCTTTGTTTTTGCTCATTACAAAACTGGTTTGAAAAATATAAGATGTCTAATGATTTAAAAGATTTAATAACATACTTTTATTTCAAAACATATGTACACAATTGTTTATAATAAAATATTCCTGGAGATAGATTTGTCTCATCGATCTGCAGGACAAATGGACCAATTGACATGGAATATAAGGGGACTCTCAAAGAGAGCTTAGCTGGTAGAACACCAGCTATGTTTTGACATACACTGATTTTTTTTTGGCAATTATGTTACTTGGGGTATATAGCTATACCACCTTATAATTTTCTTATGTGCATAAAGTATATATTCCACTTATTCTCCTCCTAGTCTGTCTCTATCTATACTGAGGTTTTCGTAATATAAGACCTTTAAATAGAGAACAGTTGCAGCTAATCCTATTTAAAATGGTTGCTAAGGGACTATTCATAGGAGCTTAGAAATGACTCAAGAATTCCCTTTAAGGAGTAAAGGATAAAAAGTAAAGAGAACATTTATAAGAATAATTTTGACATATGGGTGTGTGTCGTGTGGTTGTTGGTATTTAGGATGTAGAGATCATTTCTCAGCCTGTGAAGTTCTGGTCCTTCCACTGAAGTTCTGGTCTCTCTCCTTGCCTGTTCTGCTCCCCTGAGACATGTCTAGCTTATTGAGGTTTTCACAGCTGACTTTGAGGCGAAAGGGATGTTTTCTTTCTCAGCAACTCAGATGCGGGAGAAAAATGAGCTTGTGATAACTAAAATTTAAATCTGTGTCTCCATTAAGCAGAGTAGTGCAGAGATGCGTGCAGAATCAGGTGAGCTGACCAACCGTGTTCGGGTTTTCATTGCCCTTTGTATGAAACACAGGTATAGTTCATGTACTCTATCTTTCCTGTTCAAGGTGAACATGGAATTTGTTTTTTCCTTTATTTTTTATTATTTTTTTTAATAAAATGCTCAAGGTACCTTTTTTTTTATTAAGTCATCATGAGATAGACCATTAAAAAACTGTTCATGATTGGGTTTCAATCATATTGCTCCAAGCATCCATCCCTTCTCCAGTGCACATTTCCCAACACCAATGTCCCCAGTTTCCTCAATACATTGTATTATTTAATGTGTATTATTCAATTAGATGGAATTTCATCTGTCTCTAAAATAATAGTGAAAGATGGCACTTCAGACATCTCATTTTACAGATGAGCAAACTGGAGCCATTTACCCTTTATTTTTAAGAATTATTTTTATATTATATTATGACTAGGGAAATGTGAACTTTAGGTCTCAGTGTAGACAAGATGGATAATACTTCTGCTATAAACATTGTCTTTCTTTTATCTTTCTGTCACTTGCAAATTTTCTGGAGTTTATAAAGAGGAAAGTTGAATGTCAAAATAGATATTGCTTCTGACAGGGTGTTAGTGATCTCTTTGACCGCAAAACATTTAGAGTGCATATGAGGACTTTTTGTTTCTTAAATAGATTTTAGAGCAAAGGACATAGTGAGAATTTTTAACTATATAAAAGTGTTAAGGTGAAGTTTTTCTCAGAACTAAAGTTAGAAGGAAGTGTGATAAAAGTGAAAAAATAAGGAATTCTAATAATCCCGGTATCACTTTACCTTAGGAGTTTATATTTAAAGCAAGAACTAAATAGATTTATGTACTAACTAATGCTGGCTAATGTTATTGATTACTAAGTACAGACTTACTGCTCTGTAACAGATTTATTTGATCTCAATTATACATATGGACCAGTGAAATACATTATGGATTGCTAAAGAAGAAAAAAAGTATATTAATTCTAACATTTATTTTATTTTTAAATATTATAAAATAAACATTTTTACTCAGGGGTTTCCTGTGTTATAGAACACTATGGAGCAAGAAAGTTCTATTAATGTGCACCCATGAACCAACAGTTGAAAACCACTGTTCTATAAAATTTCTGAAAACAATTGTGTATTGCTCTAATTTTCATCTCATTTGGTGAAAGAACTTTGAGTTCTGCCAAGGATGGCATGATTTATTATTTATTCTTTGGGAGGGGAACCTGATTTGCCTTGGGGCCACGTCAGAGATACTTGAATAATTGGACCTTGCAGTTTAGTGCACCTTATACAATGGACCAATTCTCTGGCCCCAGCAAACTTAGCTTTGCTTTATTTAATTATGTATTGGACCAATTCTCTGGCCCCAGCAAACTTAGCTTTGCTTTATTTAATTATGTATTTATGTGTGTATTTATTTATTATTTTAAAAAATATTTTATTATACCACCGTGAGATATATGATTACAAAGATGTTCATGTTTGGGTCTCGGTCATACAGTATTCCAGCACCCATCCCTCCACCAGTGCCCATTTCCCACTACCAATGTCCCCGATTCCCTCCCCTCTCCCCTAGACTGCCTCTATGGAAGGTTCTTTTATCTCTTTTCTCTCTTTCTTTTTCTCTTTCTCTCTTTCTCTCTTCCTTCTCTTACACATTGTGGATTGCAATACATACATTTAGAGGTTATTATGTGTGTCTTTTGCCTGTATTCAGTGCTCAGTTCTAGGCTGGTATTATCACTTAGAGCAATTATTAGCACACTGTTTCCTACTCTGTCTTACTGATACCCACATGTTTGTGGTAGATTCCACCTTTGACAAGACCTCCTGATCTATGTTTTTTTCTGACCTTGGATATTGGTATCATAATAATTATGATATATTTGCATGTTTATGTCATGCAAATATACATATTTTTATATGATTTATTTATTTTGATCTTTGGAACACACCTGTACTTTGGGCTTATCGCTGTCTTTGTGCTCTGTATTCCCTCCTGGAGGAGCTCAGGGGACCATATATAGGGATATGAGGATTGAGCTCAGGTCAGCCAAGTGCAAGGCAAGTGTATTAACCCATTGTAGTGACTCTCCAACCAACGAACCTAACATCTTAGGAAGGGAGTGACTTCTGATTTTTAGGTCTTCCAAATACACACAAAATATTAAGAACCATAGAACATGCTACAAATTTAGGCTTCTTTATTTCAATTCAGGTCATGTGTGGGTCAGAGTAATACAAAATAATTAATGTCTGTGTGTGTTTCCTGCTACACTATCAGGCAGAGAATGTAAATGCATGTTGCACTCAAATATTTGTTGTCCAGATGAGATTAAGTATAGAAGCATTTATATTTCCTTAATTTATTTATGTTTAAGAAACTTTGGGTTTTTTTATCATTATTACTTCAGTTTCCACAGGGCAAATAGACTGCTAAATAAAGCATATGATTTTGCGACCTCTTGTGGTGTGTGTGTGTGTGTGTGTGTGTGTGTGTGTGTGTGTAATATTCAGTGTTTTTTCTATCATCTTGAGCCCATGTGCACCAAAATATTGACATTTCTATTTACCATATATCTTGACTAATGTTGCACATGTGCCATATTTTTTGCCCTTTCCAAATATTATTATATACCTTTCCTTATCCTTGTTATAGGCTTTCATCTTTGTTTCTTCTTTTTCTCCAACTTGATTCTGGTTGCTCTGAAAGAAATAATTGTGGTGATGGTTGAAGTCATTTGGTTTTTTGAAAAAACAATTGTGAATGTAAAAGATCAGCACCACAGAAAATGTTTGCTCTGTGTAGGTGGCCAAGCTATTTTCTAGTTGTCTGCATACAACTAGGGTTTACTGCCATTAAAAAGGAGTGTTTAAGCTCTGCAGTCTTTCTTGCTCAGCAGTATTCACTGTGCTTTGCTCCACATAATTTTTTTTTCTTTTGCATATTAGAACGGGGTGTCATTCCAGAAAATGTCAGTAGTGCTTGGGTTCAGTCACTGAACTTGTCTCTTTTTAGTTCCCTCTTTTCTCAGTATTGTAAATGAATCAATAGTTGTAAAGTACTAAAAAGAGAACCAGACACCAGGGAAAGATTATCAACATAAGAAATGAAGAGATGAATGTGGGAGAAACAGTGGTAAGAAAAATTGCGATATTTGATATTTAGAAGGGGAATATGAACTACTCTAATATAAAGGTTTTGAATTTCTGGGGGTTAGTGCTTTGAGGAAGCTGGAACGAATGCCAGGAACAGCCTTTTTACTTTATAGTCAGGTAATTTCCAATACACCTACATTAACTTGCATTAAAAATATCATTTGTTGGATTAGCATATTTGAGGGAAAGTTTATAAACTGTTTCTATTATTGCAATGTCTTTTCTAATAGACTCCTCTGCTGAACCTATTGTCTTAGTACAAAATAATAAAATTTCAGTTTTTCACGGTCCTGCTAAAACTCACTCTCTAGACATTCACGAAGTACCAAAACCAATTTATAATTGAATTTGAAAATTTCAGACAATTTTCAGGAAATCTGTAAGCTTCTACACCTCAAAAAGAAACAGTGACCAAGATACAAACAGTACACAGAGTGGGAAAGAATATTCATCCAATATCCATATGATAAGGGGTTAATATCCAGGATATATCAGGCACTGGTAGAACTTTGCAAGAAGAAAACAGCCAACCCCATCCAAAAAATGGGGAGAAGAACAGAAACTTCAACAAAGAAATTCGAATGACCAAAAGACATATGAGAAAATGCTCATCATCACTAATCATCAGAGAGGTGCAAATTAAAACAACAATGTGATATCATCTTATACCACAAAGACTGACACATATCCAAAAGAGCAAGAACAATACGTGCTGGCATGGATATGGAGAAAAGGGGACTCTCATCCATTGTTGGTGGGAATGTCGACTGGTACAGCCTTTTTGGAAAACAATATGAACATTCCTTCAGAGACTAGAAATTGAGCTCCCATTAGAACCAGCGATTTTTATTATCTTGGGGATATACCATGGGAAGCTAAAAACACATTGGAAACACCATCTGCACTTATCTGCACTTTTATTTTCATAGCAGCACTATTCACAATAGCCAGAATCTGGAAACAACCAGTATGCACAAGAACTGATGACTGGATAAAGAAACTTTGGCACATCTACACAACGGAATACTATGCAGCTGTTAGGAAAAAGTGAAGTTATGAAATTTTGCCTATAAATGGATGGACATGGAGATGATCATGTTGAGTGAAATTAGCCAGAAGGAAAAAGACAGATACAGATTTTAAATAAATCCCTTCTAAAATCATCACTGGTCAAGAATTTGAACTGTATGTTATCTGATAATCTGATATCATTGATATCTGGCAAATGAGGTAGGATTGTGTGTGTATGTGTGAGTGTGCATGTGTGTGTGTATTTGTGTGTGTTTGCATGTGCCTATCTGTGTGTATTTGGCCTATATAGTGTGCTCAGGGAGACCCATGGTGCCCACTGTTGAAGTGAGGATGGTACTTCAGTGCTAGGGCCAAGAACTCAAAGTAGTTGAGTCCCTGAAGTCCCAGGGCTTGCCCAGGATGCCCTGGCAGTGCTTGAGGACTTCCAGGGCTATACTCAGTGTGTGGTCAGGGAACTATGACATGCATAGTTCGTTTCATGTCAGGTGTGTTCCTCAACCACTATATTATTTATTGGGCCCAATAGGAGTACAATTTTTTAAATTTTGCCTTGAGAGTCATAAAGAGATACCATTCCGAAATGTATTTGAAAATTAATATTTTTTTCATTTTTATTTTATAATTAAAATGTATTTATAGTCAGAAAATGAATCTATTTATTTTTATTGTAGTTGGTCAAATGATTACAATAGCAGTAACATTTATGCTTTTGGGGTATAAAATTACTGTACCTTCATGCCACCAAAGAACTCAAGATTCTTTACCACTGTTATTATGTCACTTCCAGTTAGCCAGCAAGTTGTATTTCAAGAATTTTATTGATAGGAAAACCGATTGTGTTTCTATAGTACAACATTTAACCAGACATGTTTAGGTGTGATTTATTTAAATAAGTAGGTTATTATTCATTAGTAGGCAAAAGGGCATTTGAGGTGCTCACATGGATTTAATTGACATTCAGTATAGACATATGAATGCCTACAGTTTAGGGACTATTACAAAAACAGTGACAAGCAGAAAAAAGGACAGAGTTGCTTCCTGAATGGAGCTAATGTATTCCAGTGAAGCAAATAATTTGCCCTGAGTTGGTGTCATGCATATTCCAGTGGTTGAATAGATACTTAATTTATTTATCTACATATTGCATAACTATTTCAAGTTTTTAAAAAATCTCTATACTTTATTTTCTCTATATATGAAGTAGAGATATAAAATTATATTATCAGGTGTTACTATATTCATTTACACATATATATGTACATATATTTTAAAGAACATGTATTCATTTACATAGACAATTGCTATATATTTCTTAACTCATTCTTGAAACAGAAATACTTGTATATATTACATATACAGAATTTATCCTTATATGTCAACATTTACTGTAGTTGTAAATGGTTGTTGGATTTTCTATCAACTAAGGATATACATAGGCAAAAACATTAAGGATGTCATAGATCATTTTATTACAAACATTTGAATGAGAGCTCAATGGGATTGTTGAGCTCTACCAAAGGTGAATTTGACAGAAGTGGCTCATAGATGTGATTCTGTGTGATTGGTATAGAAGAGTCAATAATGATTTCTGTTTTGTGTCTTAACAATGACTGGGGTTTCATTGACTAGGATGGTGAATACTGGAAGAAGCAGAGTTATTAGAGCAAGAGTTTAGTTTGAGACATGATAAATTCAGATATTGAGGGAGATATGTAATCTGAGATACTGAGTAGGTATATTTAGCGATTTAGGAAATAGTATTCTTGGGAATTTGTATTTTGGAGTTGCCAGATTATAGATAGTTTAGAAAGCAATAAACCTGATACAGTCACCAAGACTGAGGACAGGGAAGAAAGAAGAACCGAAGATTGTGTGGTGAGATTGCTAAGGATTTGATAAAGAAGTGAATAAAATATCAATTCTCAGAAACTATGGAATGATAGAAATCAAGGGAAGAAGTTAATGTATGACACTTGCATGAAAACATCCTGTCCTGTCAGATGCTGGAATGGATTAACAGCAAGGATCAAAATTGTTCATTGGATCGGACAATTTGGAGGTCACTGGTGTACTTGTCAAGATTAGGCTTATTGTACTCGTTAAAAGCCATTAGCTGAGTATTTCAGTAAGTAATGGGAAGCTGCAAAGATATGTATTTTGAAGAGTTTTTATATAAGGAGCAAAGAAATCAGTGTCATTGGGAGGGGGTATGGATTTTTTTTCTTTACCATACCCACCATTCCCCGTCATCAGAGTTCTAGTTCATCTGGATCATGCTGCCCCAATGAGTCACTCGACCCATTCTTCTCACTTCCCTCCTTTTGATAGTCACCACATTTTTTGAGAGTCAGTGATTTGTGGCATTTCTGACAACTCTTTTCTTTCTCACTGGTGGTGGCAGGATGGGGGGCAGAGCGGTACTATACCTGATGGTGCTCAAGGATCTCTTCTGGCAGGGCTCAGGGGGCCATATGGGGTGCAGGGGATCAAAACCACGTTGACCACATATAAGGCTAGTGCCTGTCTGATGTACTATCTCTTTACGCTTAGTAGTTCCTATCCTTTGGCTACATATTTCCACATATGATTGAAGCCAACCAATCATTTTTCACTTTCTAACTTATTCCGCTTAGCATAATCATCTCAAGGTTTAACAGTCTGTTTGGATCATACAATTTCATCTTTTTTCATAGCAGAGTAGTATTTATGAGTATATGTATCCCAGCTTCATTATCTTGTCATCAATTGATGGGATGATTGCATGTTATGACAGATTGAGCCTGTGGTTGGCTATTGAGAATACTGCTGTTTTGGTCAAGGACAAGCAAATAATCTTTTGATTTAGTATTTTTATATCCTTTATATGAATATTTGGGAGCGGTAGTGATTGTTTATATGTTTCTTCAGTTCTAGTTTCTAAAGCCATCACTTGTCACTTGTCTTCCCTTTGTTCATCCATTTGCTCGAGCAGGCATCAGTAACGTCTCCATTCATTGGGAATGAGGTCCATTATTGTTATTGTTTTTGGCATATCGAATACACCATGGGTAGCTTGCCAGGCTCTGCCATGACTCTGGATTCATCCCAGGCGGCCCAGTCTATAAAATTTCAATATTTGTAACCCACCAATGTTATGGTGATGGGACTCAAGGTTCAAGGTGGATTATTTTTCCTAATCTCAAATTATACTAAATAGAGGAGGTTGTGTTAGTGTGTCCTTTCCGCCTGTGATAAAGACAATTCTGTTTCACCTGGTCACAGGACAAGTGTCAAGACCAAATAATAAAATCCTTCTGTGAGCTATATATAATTTCTGTGACTGCTTAAAAATATGGTTGGAAATCACAGTATCTTGAAATATTGTGAAGCATTTTCTGCATAGAAAATGGAGACTAACTGTGCTATTCTTTTAAGCGTGGGTAATTTTCAGATAACCAATCATCTGTAATGTTATTTAAAGTCCTTTCCTTGGACTGTTTTGCTCATTTTTATGAAAAACTGTTGTATTGTAGTTTTATCCTGTTAATAATTGTATGTTACATAGTTGAAGTAGATTTAATTTAGTGCTGGATAAATCCTACCAGTCAAGTTGATGGGAGTTGGGAACTAGATCAAAAGATTGTAATATGAAGAGAAACACAGAACATTTATGTTTTCAGTATTGATTAGACAGAGATGCAAATGACATTCATCATAAAGAGAGCCAGGTTTTTGTCTTTGTCTTGAGGTGAAACAGGCCTTACTGATCTGGTAACGAGTTTGATAACAGTAATTTCAGCCTATGAAGATGTTTTGGAATTTAGCATTTGTGAACTTATCATTTATTTTGTCAATAAAATATAAAAAATATGCTCTGTCTCAGGGTTTTGCTCTTCTCAGGGCTGGAGTGATAGCACAGTGGATAGGGCATTTGCCTTGCAGCGACCAACCCAGGTTTGATCCCCGGTATCCCATAGGGTCTCCGAGCAGTGCAGGGAGTAATTCCTGAGCAAGGATCCAGGAGTAACCCCTGAGCGTCTCTAGGTGTGACCCAAAGAGCAAAAATAAATGAATGAATAAATAAATAAATAAATGAATGAATAAATAAATAAATAAAGTAGGATGGAAATGTTTTAAACGAATGCATGTCAGTCAGCAGCTTCTTTCCATATACATTTTTTACTCTAAATGGAGCGATGTGAAGACACAAATATTCTGTCTGTGCTCTACCGTTTCCTTTAGCAACTTGTCTTTCAAATGAGAATGGAGCTAATTTATATATAAGCCTAGTAAAGTTCTCATTCAGATAAAGACATTTAGAGTATTTAGACCTGACTGACTCACAATCTTCTTGCTTGTTACTGTTCGCTTTTGTGCAATGGTTTGTAAAATTACTACAGCTATCCGCATAAAATAATAAACTCCAACAATGTTGAATATGTATTAATGTATCCTGTGATGAATAAAGAGTCACAGTGAATTAGAATTGAAAGACTAGTTTTGGCTGAATAAATACAGAAGTTATTAATTGGCTGGTTAGATGAAATTCAGCAAAATTATTAGGGCTTGCAGTGGTGGTGTATGTGATTATTAGAGTGTATATAATAAATCAAGTTTTCTTTGATTATATAGCAACAATGTATTATTAAATGAATTTTAGAGGTGATGTCTATTGCTAGAAAAGTCAATGATTTATATGATACTGATCATATACCAACTAATGTTTAGCCTTTATTCTTGTACAATGGAGGAATGTATTGGTATCACGATCATAGAATCTTTGTAAGTAAAAAAACATTAGAGAGCATTTTCTAGCTTTGGAAGCTAAATATTCAAATTTTCTAGTCAGGGATGGATAGATAGCTCAGTGGAATGGAGCACATGCTTTCCACACTACCTGCTTTGCTCCTATCACAGCACTGCATGGTCCCTAAGTACTGCCTAGAAGCAACCACTGAGCACAGAAGTGGGAGTAGGACTGAGTATAGAAATCTGCAAATGGCCCACCCAACCTCCCCAAGGAGCCATTGTCTGTTAGCCTTTATAAATTTTTTCTAAAATATATAAAAGCCTTTATAAATTTCTACTTGGCTAATTTTTCCTTCCAGAACTATTGTCTAGGGCCGAGCAATAATCCAGTGGGTAGGGTGTTTGCCTTGCACGCGATGGGCCTGTGCCAGCCGGGTTCAATCCCTGGCATCCCATGTGGTCCCCCCGAGCACCGCCAGGAGTAATTCCTGAGTGCAGAGCCAGGAGAAACCCCTGAGCATCGCGGTTGTGACCCAAAAAAGTAAAAATAAAAATGTCTAAAGCTACAGGTTAGTGCATTCTGTAGAAATTGGCAAACAACCTTCTGAAGTTTTCAAAACAGAATGAGGGCTTATTCTCAAGGTTAAAAGAGATGAGCAGTATTAAAGAGATGAGCAATATTAAAGAGATGAACAATATGTAAGTATATGAATGAAAAGTTAAACTATTGCTTAGCAGAATTGTATTCTGCAGTGTGTTATTCAGACAAGCCTTTCAACAGGTCAACAAATTTAGAAGTATTTACATATTTTCCTTATATAAATAATTACAATGAAGGAGTTATTTCATTCAAACTGCCCCAACAAATAATTTGTCTTGAAATATAATTTGTTTTCTATTTAACATTGCATACTTGAAACCAGTTAAGTATTGAATGGCCTTATTGTTGTAATGTTATTACTTTGGAATCTCTGAAGTACTATGCAGGGGACCCAGGACCATGCCCAGTGTTTCTTATATTATAACACACTATGAGGGTTAGTAGTGAGAATAGGAGGTGCTGTGGTTCCAGGCACCACCAATCAACCCTGGGACCGACTAAGCTAAAGCCAGTGATGCTTGTGGGTTTATGTGGTACTGGAGATTAAACCAGGTTTGGTTCCATGCTATGCCTGTGCCTGAATCCCTGTGATGTCTCTCCAGCCCATATTTAACCAGTAATAAATTAGTAGTTTAGTTTTTTTGTTTGTTTCTTTCTAAGGAATCACACAGGGACTCGGGGGACCATATTAAATGCCAAGGATTCAACCCAGGTTGGTTGAATGCAAGATAGTCACCCTCTCTGCTATACTATCACTCAGATCTTAAATTAAATACAATTTAAAGAACATGTAGAAACTAAAGTTTCACTGATGAGTAACATTCATTCTATATATTCAATTATTAACTATAATATGTATAATAGAACAGATAATAAAATTTTCCTTCATCTAGTTTTTTGAATTTCTTGTAAGTACTGCATAGAGCATAGAACAAGATTCCTCAACCTTGACTGTGCATTCAATTCAAAATCCTGATTTCCAGGCAGTAAGAAATAAATTAAAATCTCTAGGCAGTGGGCTCCATCCTTTTGTAAAGCCTCCTGGAATATTATAATGTAGAGTCGATATTGAAAACCACTGACTTAGAAAGAGTAAGTTGCTTTGAATGAAAATTTTTCCTGGAGTAACATGCAAAGCAAGCAAGAAAAATTCCAATAAAGCAGTATGTCATTGAGCATTTTGTATATGTGAAAAACTTGTCTACCTAACTGACTTTTGGAAAATACTGAACATTTCTATTTTCAGATTTAATTTGGTTGGTGAAGGTAAAAAGGAGAAAATATGGCATCTACTTGGGCACAGAATTGGTCCTATCACTGCTTTGATTGCTCCAGGCACCTCTCCTTCATAGTGATTTCTTGGGCTGCATTTTATATTTTTAATTTCTTTTCATTGCTTTTGATACCTATTTTTCTTCTTGGTAATAGGCACTGTCCTTGAGCGCAAAACTGTTTTCTTTATCAGCGCTACATGTCTGGGTTCAGTGTGCCATTCAACTATTGGTACTTATTTGTGCTACTGGAATTTAAACAATAGTGAATCCATAAATTACTTCACTTGATCACTTGATCACTTTAATCCCATTATTCATTGATTTGCTCGAGCGGGCGCCAGTAACATTTCCATTGGACCCTATCACGTGCCAATGTAGCCCAATGGCATCTGGTTGATTCAGGAATATGAAGAGCCTCAAACCGTTCCTTCAGGGTCTTTACAAGGAAGTTTGACCATCTTGTAGGTGGGCGGCCACGTGATCTTTTGATATCCTGTGGGATCCATTCGGTAATGGCTCTAGTCCAGCGGTTGTCTCCAAATCGCATTACATGTCCAGCCCATCTGATTTTCGATGCCTTGGCAAACGAGACAGCATCCCTGATTCTGGAATAGCGACGGAGGTCAGAACTCTGGATTCCTTCTCTCACTTGAGTGAGGCGTGATATTCCAAGCATAGCTCTTTTCGATTCCTCTCTGGGAGACCCGAATAGCATTCTCATCCTGCTTTCGTAGGGCCCAGGTCTCTGAGGCGTATGTTAATGCAGGGAGAATGGTGGAGTCAAAGAGATGTGCCCGGAGCCGGAGGCTCTTTGTCCTTTTAGCTATTTCTTCGATGCCTTTGAAGGCATTCCATGCCGCTCTCTTCCTCCTGCGCAGCTCAGGTTTTAGGTCGTTCATCATGTTGATTTCTCGACCTAGGTACACATAACTGCTGCATTCAGAGATGTTTGTTCCATTGAGAGTGAATGGGGCCTCTGGAACTAGTTCATTCTTCATGAACATAGTTTTCTTTAGATTCAGCTGTAGACCTACCTTTCCACATTCTCGGTCAAAGTCAGCCAGCATTTGTGCCGCTTGGCTAATGTTTGGTGTTATTAGAACAATGTCATCAGCGAAGCGGAGGTGGTGTAGTTGCCGACCATCTATCTTCACTCCCATTCCTTCCCATTCTAATTGTTGCATGATGTTCTCGAGGGTGGCGCTGAAGAGTTTTGATGAAATGGTATCACCCTGTCGAACCCCTCTTTTCACATTAATGATCACTTCTTTTGTAGAATGCTGAGACCCTGGTGTTGAATCCGTAATACAGCTCACGAAGGATCTTGATGTATTGGGTTTGAACACCCTGTTTGGCTAGGGCTTCGATGACTGCTTCTGTCTCCACAGAATCAAAGGCTTTCTGTAAATCAATGAACATGAGACAGAGCGGCATCTTGTACTCCCTACAAACCTCAATGAGCTTGGTTACTGTGTGGATATGGTCGATTGTGCTGAATCCTTTCCGGAAGCCTGCTTGCTCGCATGGTTGTCCTTCATCTAATGTTCTGCTAATCCTGTTCAGGATTACTCGTGTAAACAGCTTGTAGATGACGGACAACAGGCAGATGGGGCGATAGTTGCCGATGTCATGAATGCCTCCTTCTTGAACAGTAGAACTGTCCTGCTGGTTTTCCATTGGGAGGGCACCTTGCATTTGGACAGGTAGCGTGTGAAGAGCCGAGCTAGTATATTGATGAGTACCGATGGCAGATTCTTCAGATGTTCGGGTCTGACTTTGTCTGGGCCTGGTGCTGTTCCCTTCTTTACTGACGAGATGGCATGTCGGATTTCAGAAGGGAGAACGTTGGGAATGACATATCCATCCTGTGGAATTTGGTATGTGGGCAGGTGGATGTGGCTATCAAAGAGATTTGAGTAGAAGTCCTGGATAATCTTCTCCATTGCCTTTCTGGAAGATGTGATAGATCCATCAGGGCGTCGGAGGGCAGTCATCTTGGTCTTATAGTTGGCAAACAACAGGCCGGGCAGTGCGAATGCTTTTCCCGGCTTCTGCTGCATCTTCCAGTATTTCTGCTCTTCTGTCTTTGAGGTCTTCTTTTATCGTTTCTCTGCACTGTTTAGCAAGCTTGGATGTTAGCATTTGGTCTCCTGAGGCTCGCGCCTTGCCACGTTGGCGAATGAGCTCGAGAGTTTCTGAAGACAGGCATCCTTTTGTGTCTTTCTCTCTCTCAGCATTCTTCGCACAATCATGGAGGTGCTGAGCCAGTCGGTTGTATTCTTCATCGATGTCGTCAATGATGGTATCTTCCCATGTTGCTGCAATGGTGCCAAAGAGTTCCCAGTTGGTGGTCGTTCTGGGAGTTCTCTTCTTAAACTTTGCAGCCTTTTCTCCCGCATTGCCGGAAGTAGAATTTTGCACGAAGGAGACGGTGGTCTGATCCTGTTTGGAATTTGGGGATGACAGCTACATCAGTCAGACAAAACCGTCGATTGAAGATGATGTGGTCAATTTCATTGTGGAACTGTCCGCCAGGAGATTCCCATGTCCAACGTTTTCGCTTCAGCCTTCTGGAACTGTGAGTTCCCATGAATGGTCTTGGTGGACATGATGAACTCTGATAGTCTCTCACCCTGTTCGTTCCATTCTAGGCCATGGGTCCCGATGTGGAGTTCTTCATCCGATCTTCTTGGTCCTATCTTGGCATTAAAATCACCGACTATGATCTTGTAGAAGGTGTGATCTTTTTTATAGAACTCCTCCAATTCCATGTAGAATTTCTCAATTTCATCCTCTTTGTATGTGGATGTTGGTGCGTAGACAATGAAGATAGAAACTGCTCTTGGCAGTGGGCCACATCTCTTCAAGTTTAATCGTCCTATTCGGTTTGTAAGGCATTCAAATGAATCAATGTTTATGGCCATGTTCGTGTTGACAAGGACACCAATGCCACCGATGCCTCTTTTTGTCGCATGTTCCAAGGAACAATTCTTCTCCGGTGTCAAATACAGCATGATGCAACTGGCGCCTCCTCGTCTCAGTCAGACCAATGATGTCGTACTTGATCTTTTGCGCTTGCACCATCAGATCCTCAATATATGCTTCCGATGCCAGTGTACGTGCATTGAAAGTACAGACAGTCATTTTAGTCCTTCTTCGTTTTGGCAGCCTAGGATGGCCATGAAATTTTGTCAGGCACTGCTTGTTTGCCTTTCTTACTGCTGCCGTATTAAGGGCTCTTTCGGGGTCAGGAAAATAAACATTTCTGTTACTGGATTTGGCATATCGAACACGCATCGGACAGCTTGCCAGGCTCTGCCATGCGGGCGCTATATTCTCATTACTTTGTGGGACTAACATAAATTACTAACTTCTACTATTGTAGTATAAAGGATGATGAAAGGTAGTCCAAAAGTAGATATGGATATGGGTTTGTAAATACACAAAAAGTCTCTGGGTGCTTCATTTCTGCCTTAATTTCTTCAGTATATAATTTGGTAACTTGTTAGCATTTCAAAACGTTATGGTGAAATGATCTGCATGAAAAGTTTACTGTTATGTATCTCCCACAAAATACAAGTTACTTTCATGCAATTATCTTTGTATTCTCTAGTTTATTACTCTTTTATGCTGAACATTTTAGTTGTCCTTGCCTTAACATTTTTATCATTGTCAATGCTATATATAGGGCTTATTAACATTGCTTTATCTCACAAAGGATCTAGCACTTATGTTTTCATAAGTGGCTACTTTAAAATATAATTTAAAGGTCAGTACTGGTGTTTTAAGAGTAAATGTTATTATTAAAATAGACTAAATTATATGGATGTAGTATTTTTATTTCTAATACTTTTTCTCTGCACTTACTAGAGGGAAGAGCAGCAACATTTTAGCAATATTAAGTGATCACATTCAGAAAAGTTATAATTAGTATATATATAATATAGAAGCTGGAGAAATAATACAGTGGGTAGTGTGCTTCTTGCATGAAGCTGACATGGATTCAGTTCCTGGAGCCCCAGATGGTCCCCTGAGTTCCACCAAGCATGATCCTTGGGCACACAGCCAGGAGTAAGCTCTGAGCACCTCTGGGTATAGCTCAAAACCAATATAATATATGTGCATATATATGTATATATGCAAAATATAAAGGCTATTATATCTTAAATATTAATTTAATAGAATATTTTGCATGTCAAGATTGCAACCTTATGATTTAATATAATTACAATAAAATATAGAACATGAAATACAAGAAAACTTGTTATCATATCATGGTCTCTCAAAGACCTTAGAATCTTTACCATTTTGTAGAGTTAGAATAATATTATTGGTTGAAAGATAATAGAGATTAATTAGTGACTTTGGTGACTTTTCATGATAATCATAGAAACCCCCCTTGATTCTTCACTTGATCACTTGATTACTTGAATCCCGTTTCTCATTTGCTCAAGCATGCGCCAGTAACATTTCCATTGGACCCTATCACTTGCCAATGTGGCCCAATGGCATCTAGTTGATTCAGGAATATGAAGAGCTTCAAACTGTTTCTTCGGGGTCTTGAGAAAGAAGTCTGACCATCTTGTAGGTAGGCTGCCCCGTGATCTTTTGACATCCCGTGGGATCCAGTCAGTAACGGCTCTAGTCCAGCGGTTGTTTCCAAATCGTAAGAACCCTTGATTCTTAGTCTGTGTTTTGCAATGTCATGGTTCACTGATTTTTTGGTTTATATTTGGGCTACACCCAATGGTGCTCAGAGCCTAATACTGACTCTGTACTCAAGGATCACTCCTGGTAAGGCTCGGAAGACCCTAACCCTAACCCTAACCCTAGCCCTGGGGAACATGAGTCTGCCGCATTTAATGCAAGCAGCTTGCCCACCGACCCTGAGTTTTTAAGTGACTCAGGCCCCAGTGTTTGTCCTCTGTGATTCCTCTTTCTGTTAGCAAACAAAACTTTTCATTTTTATCATAATTTTTCTCCACCTTAAATCTTTGTACATTTGTGCAGATGTATAAATTGAAATGTTCTTAGCACAACCCCAAGTGGTTTAAGTACTTAGATAATATTAAAGTAAATGCCAACAAAAGAAAAGTCAGAATGGATTAAAAGCAAAAGGTACATAAAAACAAAGCCGAACTTCCATTATATATGTAGAGCAAAGATTGTGACATATTAGCTCTTTTAATTATGCAGCTAGATTTTTAATTACAATTTTATGTACTTATGTATAACTGCCATTCAAGACATCAAATTAAAAAATGTTGACCCTAAGAAATTCAGTTCTTTCTATCAAAAATGGGAAACTCTGTGATTCCATCAGAAGGTTACTATGCTTTCCTTAAAGGGATACTTGTGATACTCGGGAGAAATATTTTCTTATTGTCATATATTTAAATACAGGGGCTTTATATTAAAACCAATTTACATATGTTTATAAAAATAAAAGAGCAGGAAGTAAGTCAGACAGGAGTATCTTACAAATTGACCTAATGAATCTACAGTAATTAGATCCTACCCTGTATAAAGGAATTTTAGGTTCAACATTCATAATCAATTTAGATTATCAGTCCTCTAATAATAATGATGAATTTATCATTAATTATGATTATGGATGTCATTCTGGGATTTATTTTTACTTTCTATTTTTGGGGCTACACCTGGCAGATCTGAGGCCTTGATGCTTTTTAGTTCTCTTCCAAGGATCACTCTGGTGGGTGTAGGGAAAATAGGTGCTGCCAGAGATGGAGCCTGGGTTGGCCATGTGCAAGGCAAACACTCTACTTGCTGGGTCTCTAGCCCTTTGAGATCTATCTTTACATACTGTTCTATGACAGAGGAAGAGCCCTAGAATAAACTTTTATATTGAATTGGAGGTTGTGGTGTTGAAATGTTATATGCATGAAACTATCATTAACAGTACTATAAGTCATGGTGCATAAAATTAAAAAAAATAAAGGAGAAAAAATTTTATGCAGGAGCATTGGGAAATACATTCATTAAAAAATTTAAAGTGCTGGGATGATAGCTAAAAAAGCTGAGGCACACGCTCCAGGCCCCGATTTCAATTCTTGAACTCTGTGACCCTGGAACTTAACCCTGCTGGCCTCCAGCATTTCTGGGTCCAGGCTTCCAGGCATTGTAAGATCATATATGACCAGGAGTCATTCTGAAACTACCAAACACTTCTACGGAGAACTTCAACCCCTGGAATAACATGGGAAGAAGATATATATTTGATTTTAATTTGAAAAGAGAGAATGTAAAGACATTATGGGCTCTTAAGACATACAGAAATACACATACACAAATATTCACTGATGCCTATTCTAGCTTGGCAGTAATGAATAGTAACCTAAATGGCTATAATTTCTATCATCAGAGAGTTTACATTTTCAGATATAGGTACTTCTTACTGTCAAAGACATCTTGTCACTATCTTGAATATTTATGAAGAGTAGAATAGTAGAGTATAAGGTGGAATATGGAAAGAGGATAGAATAGAATGATATGATGGACCCAGTAAGGTGCTTTCATTGCATGTAGCCCACCCTGAACACATCTGGTCCCGTCCAGCACTCCAGGAGTGATCCCTCAACATAGAGGAAGTAATAAGCCTTGAGCACTTCTAACTGCAGCCCATTCTCCCCCTCATTCCCTGCACAAACTTTAAAAAAGAGTGATTTGAATGGCAGAATAATTGAGAGAGGTATAAATTAAGTTCCAGGGCTAACTCCACTAAAGAAACATTTCCTCTACATGAGCTGTCCTTTCATATGCCCTACCAAGTTTGTAGTTAGTTATAAGTCTGAAATTACCATTTTGTTCTGTTTCTAAACAATTTTTCATTCATTTCCCTTTTCTTGATTTTTGGCTTATTTGATCCAAAAAGCCTGATGCCTTCTACACAGTGAAAGATCCATAATATTTGTTCACTATTAATAGCAGTTGGCTTACAAAGTACTCACATGTGAAAGTACATTTTATCTCTGTATTAACCATACATGTTACACTGTGAACTGAAGTGGACTTTTTGATTAAAAAATGATTGAAAAGACATTTGCCTTTGAATTATTTAAGACTGAGTATCATAGGCCAGAGGAAAAGGAACTTTTTGACTTTTAGCTTCTCATTTCCTTTGAATAATTCCAAATAAGCAAGAAATGATGTGAGTTTTAGCTTCCAGTCAGTTCCATATGTCGGGGGCCCTGGCCAGCAGACCATGGCACGAAGGAGGGAGACCTAGATATTGCCAGACTTCATCCCTGCAAAAGGAGAGGGGAGGACTTGGGAGAAACTCTGCCTTGCAGCTGCTGCACAAAAGAAAAAGGAAGACACCAACATAGTGTGTGTGGGGGGGGGGGGAGGGGTTTCTGGAGAGCAGGTCCTGGTTTATTGAACACAGCTAAAGCCTTTTATTTAGTTCCTGAATAAAGGGGATACAAGCACAAGTTGTTAGCACCTGCAAACTCCCTGGTCATAGAGTAACAGTACCTGAAAATTCCTGGACCTTTGCAATAGAAAATTACATATTCCTGTGGTCAGAAGATTAGGCACATTCTGTGCTGATGTTTTTCACATGGATGCCCTAAGAACTGGGCCTACTTCTGGGTCCCGCTTTCAGGCCCCCATGGTGAGAAAGAACCAGGATCTAAGACTAGTTGCTCAGTGGCCAACACCATAAGCCTGATTTCCAATCAGGTTTCCATTGGCTTTAGCATTCTAGGACTCCTATTAAGCTAAATAGTTACTGAAAATAGTTTCAAATATTAGAAAACCATCTCTATAACATTAATTATTTAGTAATATAATAAAACCATGATTGAAAAACTGAACTCCAAACTGACCTCTCACTTTGTGTACCTGACTGAATATTAAAGATAAATACAGACTTTTGAGTTTGTTAAGTGCAAATATCCTTGAGAAAGTGCCTGAAGATCTCTCCCCACCTCCTCAAGTTTCCATGGCAAGTGCTGTTTTAAGTTTTCTCTCAACTCTGAGAAAATCTGGAATGTGGGAGGAACAGGGTGAGTATCTGTGTGTATAGTTCAGACAGTTAAAATTAAATCCCAAGAGTTCCCTAGAAAAGCTTTGTATCAGTCTGACCTGGCATTACTTCTACTATTTGCTTTGGCAAATCATTTAAGACACATAGCTATTGTCTGTACTTTCGAATTTATAATCAGAATGATTGCAAACTGTTGGCACCAAACATAGAGATGAAAATGAAAATGGAAATGTACATAGTATTAGTGATATATACTGTGATTAATCAGTTTATCAGTTTTCAAATGTAATTATCTTATCTAAATATGCTATTCTGTACTGTCTCTTTTCCTAGTGTTTTACCTTGCTTGTCACTTAAAACACTCTTAAAATATGATTATTTCAGGTTTTGACACTAGTAGTTTTCAATTTTTATAGGATATGGATATATGTATATATATATACATACATATATACCAATAATATGGGTTGATTTCTTTGAAGGTTTTCTTGCAGTTCTATGTGAGATAAAAGAGTTATCTAAATAATAAATCCTTTTCCTTTTATTTCTCAGATGAAAACAATTGGGAAAACTCTTACATTTAGAATGAGGGATGAATATTTTATCATTTGAAATGGTCAAATGTATTTCTCCTTCACTAACTCCATATCTTATTATATAAACCAGGAAAGGCCATTTATAAATCAATTAAAATGTGCAAAACATTATTTTGCTTTATTTATGTGTTTTTTTAATTCCATAAATTTTCAATGTGGGCTGTCAATTGATAAAAAACAAGTAAGAAAATATTTGAATTACAGTTTTCTTCTGTGGAAAACTATTTGAAAAACAAGAAATATAGGAGGGCTGGAGATAGAATACAAAGATTAAGGAAGGCACTTGCCTTTCATGGTGCAGACCCCAGTTCACTCTCCAGAACCATCAGGATTGTGATTCCTAAGCACAAAGCCAGAAATAGTCCTTGAACACAGCTGGGTGTGACCCAAAAACTCCCAAAAATAAAATATACAAAGCATAGAGTTATGTTTTTTTTCCCTTTTTTATTGAAACAGCGTGACTTACAAAATAAAAAGATTTTCATAATACTGTTGATAGAGAGATTCATACTTCAACACCACTCCCACCAACAGTGTGTTCCCACCAACAAAGACCCTCATTTCCCACCCACACCCAATTCCCATGCCTGCTCCCTCAGCTGGCACTAATTATATTGACCATTAAAATACATACATGGCAATGTTTGTGATAAATCCATTTTTTTTTACTTTCTGGTTGGTTATGGGAGATTCTGGCCAAATTCTGTTCTTGAATTTACTTTCCGAGTTTCTAGAACGTGGTTGGTTTCTCCTAATTGGATGTACCGTGCGGCCACAAAGTGGCTGTGCGCCTTGGGGAGAGCCAGATGGCAGCTCTGTCCAGTGTGTCTGTGTTGTGTAGAGTTTTTTTTAATTAAAATATCTTTGCTTCCAGGGGTTATCAAACATAGTATAAAACCTTCCTTTAAGAAAAAAAGTTTTAAGAAAACTGAATGCCTTGGTAATTGTCCTTATTTGGGTGACAAATAAATAGAAAGCACCCTTTATTTACATCAGAGGCTACTTCTGTATTCTCTCTCCAGCAATTCCAGCACCCCAGGGGGATCAGTATTGCCACTTAGGGAAATAGTGATGTAGGCGAGTGTCTACAACAGTATTTCCCATCTGTATCACCCATGTTGGATGTGTGAAATATAGGCACACACCAGCTTGCTGTTGTGACAAAGGCAGGAGGATGCATTGGCAGCATGCAGGTTGCCACTTTTGCCTGTTTTGTTTCTTTTGCTTCTTCTGTTAATATATCCATCCTGTCTTCAAACTAGCCCAATATGCCTTTAAACAAAGTGAACACATGGATTAAAAGAGACATAAGGATGGTGGTGATAGAGGAACAACAATTTGGTACACCAGAAGCATTGACATTGACAATTTTCTATTCATGTTACCTTAATAACACCAAAAATTGTTTAAGTAGACAAGTAGAAATTGCCTTCTACTGCTATGTAAATTGACTACTTTCTCTTATCCTTTCAAAGACATTGTCAAAGTTTAAAGCTGATTCAAAGAGCATGATTTTGAGTTCATCAGCTCATGATCTCTGCCTTTCCCTCGTAATATTATAGATATGAGCTATTCTTGAACTTATCTTATTGTAGTTACCATAAATTTTATGCAAAGTGAGAAATAATAGAAAACTTGATGGAAAAAATTATAAAGGGCATATAACATAAAGTATGAGTTGAGGGGTTCTGTATATATTAATTTGCTTTTTCTCTACCACCTAAAGCAAAAATAATCAACAAGGAGGCAATAAAACACCCACACAAAGCAGTATATTCAGTTCAGTTATTCTCTTTGGAAATTGCTTGAACAATGAGCAGAATTATCTTGAGAAGGAAAGTAGTTTCCTCTATAGAGCTTGCCCTAGATTTTGTCGTTGAAATTAAGCTCACGAACAGCTGAACTTAGAAAATAGCTTGGTGTTTATAGAAGCTCTGGGATATTATTTTGACATTGGGGAATAAGATGCACCCTGGTGGCTACTCTTCTTTCCAGCACTATGTCTGTTTTCCAAGACTTTCTCAGAGTAGGAAGCTCCAAGAGCTGGTGTTTGCTGAGGAACTATTACCAAACTGCCCAGCAGAATAAGCCGCTCCTGAAACCTTTCTTCTGTTGCCAGCTCTCAGCTGAACAGTCATATGGTAAAAAGACTCACTTAACTTTCTGGTACTATCAAGTTCTGCATTAAAATTTGGGGAGCCCGGCGATAGCACAGGGGGTTAGGCATTTGGCTTGCATGCAGCCAACCTGGGTTTGATCCTCTGGCATGCAGTAAGTTTCCCAAGCACTGCCAGGTGTAATTCCTGAGTGCAGACCCAGGAATAACCCCCTGAGAATCATTGGGTGTGAGCCCTCTAAAAGCAAAAAAAAAAATAGAATTTTTAGATTTGAATTTGGGGGAGCCTGAGAAAAGATCTTGCTTTCTTGAAAACATGTTTTTTTTTCTCAAGAACAACTAAGAGGCTAAGAGGTACCATGCTTTACTCCTCTCCCTCCTCTTTCATCTCCCTCTGCCTCCTTTCTCCTTCTTCCTTCCTTCATTTCTTCCTTCCTTCCTTCCGTCCTTCCTTCCTTTTGTTCTTTTGTTCTTTCATTATTTCACTCTTCCTTTCTTTCCTTCTAACTTTCTTCCTTTTGTTCTTTTTTCTTTAATTCTTTATCTCTTCCTTTCTTTCCTTCTAACTTCCTTCCTTCCTTTTGTTCTTTCATTCTTTCACTCTTCCTTTCTATCTTCTTCCTTCCTTCCTTTTGTTCTTTTGTTCTTTCATTCTTTCACTCTTCCTTTCTTTGCTTCTTCCTTCCTTCCTTCCTTTGTTCTTCGTTTTTTCATCCTTTCACTCTTTTCTTTTCTTTCCTTCTCCTTCCTTCCTTCTCTTTCCTTCCTCCTTCCTTCTTTCCTTCTGTTCTCCTTCCTTCTTCCTTCCTTTCTTCCCTTCTTTTGTTCTTTTCGTTCTTTCATTCTTTCACTCTCTCTTCCTTTTTTCCCTTCTCCTTCCTTCCTTCCTTCCTTTCCTTCCTTCCTTCCTTCTTCCCTTCCTTCCTTCTTCCCTTCCTTTCATTCTTTCTCTATTTCTTTCTTCCTTTTTCTTTTTTATTGAAACACCATCAGATACACAGTTATATAGTTGCTCATGATTGGTTTTTTGGCTTACAATATCCAACACCTGTCTCTTCAGCAGAGTACATTTCCCACCACCAGTGTCCCCAGTTTTCCTCCTGCCACCCTCCCCACACCACCGTTTTTAACTGGTAACATTTTTCTATCAACTGTTTCCCTCCCTCCATCCTTGCTTCCATCCCTCCTTTCCTGCTTCCTTCCTTCTTTCCACCCTTCCTGCCTCCATTATATCGTGATGCACATAATATGTGTTTCAGCATGCGCTGTTACTGTACCACACCCACCACCACCGTGGCTGCCTCGCTCCACCACGCTCACTAGGTCTGCCCCGTCTGCTTCCCCACCTCCTCGCCAAAGTTTGGTAGACTCAGATTTATATAGGAAAACCTGACTCTTTTTATTAGTCATGTCAGTTCTCTTTATTTATACACCATGTATGAGTGAGATCATCTGGAATTTCCCTCTCCATCAGACTCACTATGCTTAGAACTGCACCCTCCAGTACAATCCATACACTAACAACAAGCAAGATTTTATCCATTATAGCTGACTTATAATCCTTTGTGCATATGTACCACAAACCTGATGGTGCTCAGTAATGTAGTGCTGCGCATGCCAGGCAGTGCTTGCAGTCCCTAGGGGCACACCTTGCATTGTTCAGAAGGTTAAAAGTTGCTGGCATTTGAGTTTGGGGTACATAGAAGGAATGTCCTCTGCCATCTAAGCCACACTCCTTGTCCTTGCTTTCTGACCTTTGAGATTGGAGTGTTTTATTCATTAAATCCTTAATTTGGTGAATTGCAGTTTTCCTAAATAGTATATTAATGATTTACTCATGATGCTTATTTTTAAGAAAAAGTTTTTATTGATTTTTCTAATTTATTTTAAAGCAAACACAATAATTCTTAATAGTTTAAAATAAGAGAAATCAAATTAATAAAAACACTAGTGAGAATTTTAAAGCACATATACTTGTTCTGTAAAAAGTATCTTTTATATTGATGTGTTTTTTTCTTTTCTAAATAATTTTAAATAAAAAATTTGAATCACCATGAGACACACAGTTATAAAGCTATTCTTGGCTGGGATTCAGTTATACAATATTCCAACACCTATCACTCCACCAGGATACATTTCCCACCACCAACATCCCTAGTTTCCCTCCCATCATCCCCTGCCAGTGCCACCCCTCCCCACTACCAGTCTGCCTCTTTGCAGACACTTCTTCTTCTCTCTCTCTCTCTCTCTCTCTCTCTCTCTCTCTCTCTCTCGGGCCACTATGGTTTGCAATATAGATATTGAGAAGTTATCATATGTGTTCCTTTACCACTTTTAGCATGCTTAGTGTGATCATATCCAGCTATCATTGTCTTAATGGTCCCTTCTACATCCCAACTGCCTTCTTTTATGTTATTTTTTTGTTTTGGAGGGAGGCATTCCAGGCAGTGCTCAGAGGATCTGGGGAATAGTCCTGAAGATTGTCTATCACTCTGGGCCCACAGTTCAGTGCCGGACCAAGAATACAGTAGTGTTCAGTGCCAGGAATCACAAGGGCCATACTGGTTGTGCTGAGGGGCTTAGGCATCCCCCCTGGCAATGCTCTGGAGACCTGTAGTACTGGGAAACAATTCTCTGTTGGTGTCCCTGGCCCCTCTTGAACACATGTTTCTCTACTTTTGAATTTTTGGGCCACACCTGCAGTGTGCAGGTGCTGTTCCTGGCTTGGTCCTTAGGATTCATGACGGTACTTGGAGGAGCATAGGTGATACTGGAGTTATAAATCAGACCTCCTGCATGCAGAGCATGTGTTCCAGCTCACTGTCCCAACACTTTTGACAGTATGATGAAAAAGACTTCATCCAAGACTTCACCACTTGGTGTGGTAACTGTTGGGTAATCTAATATTGCCTAAAGGCATTTGATCAGATGCTGAGGATGGAAATGTTGGACCCCAGTGACTTAAATTTTGGTCAAAGTTGGATAATAAAGGCATGAATATGCAGATCTGGTAATTTGGAGCTACTTGAGAAGAGGATTGAAAACAGTCTGAGTAGAGTTTAGGAGAACGTTTTTGTCAGTAGCTGCTATTGTGCATTTGTGTGCTAGCCAAAGGTCTGAGATAGTAGCTTTTATTACAAAGCATTGGCATAGTTTATCTATAGGATATGGCTCAGCAGCTTCCAAGTTTAAGGAAGCATCCAATTGGGACTGGTCAATAGTATGCTTGGATATGGCACTTGCTGTTCCAAATTTCAACTGCAGCACCCCATATTGTCCCCCAGCAATCTCAAGTGCTGAGCAAGCGCAATTAGGAAGTCCTGAGAACATCTTGTATGACTACCTAAACACCAAAAAATGAAAACAAATAAGGTAGAAACTAATTTCCGCATTGTATTTGCTGGAGAGACTTTGCTCCATATTGTTCTGTCTGAATGTATATGCTACATACAAAATTGCTGTTCCTAATTTTTTTTAAAAAAATTTTGGCTCACACCTGGCAATGCTCAGGGATTTTTCTGGCTCTGCAATCAGGAATTACTCCTAGGTGTGCCTGGGAGACCATATGGGATGCTGGGGTTCAAGCCTGGTCATCTGTGTACAAAGCCTTACTATCACTTTGCTCCCTTTAAAATTCATTTTTAGTTGAGACTTCCTAATTTAAAAATACTATTGAAGTGTTTTCACAGTTGCATAGCTACTACATGCATACCTCCACCAAATAGTGGTTTACTGACCTGGTCTCTTATTCAAACCATGTGACTGGTTTTTTTTGGGGGTTAGGAATGAGAGGCTAGGGAGGCATCATTCTCTTTACCTTTCAAAGCTTTTTGCTTTGCAACTTTTTAACCTGGTCCCTGTTTAAAGTAAAAGAAGACTTATGATGCAGAATAGGAGCTCTGGGTCATAGAAGAAAGTGTCAGTACTATCCTGAACGTGATTTCAGTTCTGCAAGTTGCCATCTTTTATTACATGACAAATGGGTTCTGGTATACATATAGTCACTCACTTGGCAGGTTATCTCCTTTCCTTTTGGTACTCTTTGGAACAATAGACAGTGATTTTCAATCTTTTAACCCCTGCAGATTGGTACGGGTCCTTGGACTCACAGTTGAAAACCACTGAGAGTAGTAATATTCTTTAATAAATTGGAAAGAACTTTATGCAGGCTTATGGTTGAAAGCTCCTGCTTTAGAATGCTGAGGAGTGTCAACGGTGCCACTGTGGTGTCTGGGTGGATGAGTTTCTTCTATTGTGTAGGTCTATATGGCATTCTTTGTTTCTAGTCAAACCAGGCATATGGCCATCTTCTCTGCCTGTGCATAAAGCCAGCACAAGTAACTTTGCATCTGGGACAAGCTGAGTCAGGCAACTAATTCTGTGTGCATTGTTCTCTTACTAATAGAAGGTTTAATAATACACTTTTAATTTCTCCCTTGACTAGATTCCACATGTAGGTTATGAATGAAACCTGAACTACAACACTATAGTCTTGATTAAATATCGTATTTTGCAGATATTTTGGCAAAGGGTTTTAAAATTTTGAATGTGAACATATTTAAATTTGTATTGTACAATTACTTTTCTGTAACAGTTTGTGTATAATGTAGTATATAACTATAGTTTTATGATTAATTTAATTGTAACAATGTAACAGATAGAGTTAATAATTTTTAGATGCCTAAAGGGATGTTTTAAATAAAATATTTAGTTTGTTATTATATTAATAGAATTAACCTGGTATTTTTGCAAGAGAAACAAAAAGTGATAAAGAAATGCATCACTAAATCAAAGATAAAATTAGAATACTTAATATACAGTTAAAATCTTATGTTATACTTTTCCTGAATCTTTGATGTTATTAACTGTTCATGGTCAATTTTTCTGAACATTTTTGCAAGAATTGAACATTAAGGTGAAAATGCACACATATACTGAGTATAAATCTGTGTAAATATTCAAACTACCATGAATACTTAATGATGTCTATTAAAAAGGGAAATACGTCTACACAGCTAAGCATGTATTATAACAGGTATTTTAAATTGAGAATATAATACAGGTTATTTGTATGTGTTCTCACTTACTGAATTTTCTCCCAGATTAAAATTGATTTGATGTATTATTATTTTTAATTTGCTACTGTTGAGTTACAAGTAATTAATTCTCATTTATAGCTTGAGCCACTTGGAGGCAAAATTTCACCTTCCAAGTGTAACTATACATTTGAATTTGGTTTACTCTCAGATTGAGACCTGTGATATTCGTTTCAATTAGAAAAAGATTCAAGCAGAACAAGAGTTGTCTCTTATCTTACTTATGTGTTAACTTTCAGGATGATGGTAAGAATGACTTTATACATTTCCCTCTGGATTACTTTTTAGATATTTTTTTCTTACCACAGACAGCAGTCCTTGAGGGTAAAAGTCTGCAATTTCTGGGGAAATTTATTTCAAAATGGTAAAGAACCAATCACTTTTAAAGGTGTCCTCTGAGAATTTTAAACCTTCCTTTCATTTGTTGCATTTTGTCTGTTTTCAAAAATTAGCACTGCTTTAATAATCAGTAATTGTAATTGTGCAGTAATTCTGTATGTGTCAAAATGCTGATTGTTACTATGAATGTAGCATACTGTAAGCTGGTTATTTAAGAGTACTTCAACTTCGTTCAGCATGTGTTATACATTATGGACAATAAATTTTTTCCTTCTCAAAAGCAGTAGTTCAGGGCCGGAGCGATAGTCCAGCGGGTAGGGTGTTTGCCTTGCACACGGCGGGCCTGTGCCAGCCCGGGTTCGATCCTCGGCATCCCATATGGCCCCCGAGCACCGCCAGGAGTAATTCCTGAGTGCAGAGCCAGGAGTAACCCCTGAACATTGCCGGGTTTGACCCAAAAAAGAAAAAAAAAAGCAGTAGTTCGTTATTAAAAAAAAGTCAAAATTGTAGCCGTCATGGTTATTTTGTTTTCAAATTCTTTGAGCATATCAGCATTTTGAGAGAGTATTTGAGTACTAGAATTGTGATTTATTATTTGAGCAGTAACTCTCAAATGTAAAATTGACAATCTGAATTCTTAAATGACTTAATCTACTTAAGTGGAAAATGCAAACTGATAGGCTTAAAGTATTTTATAGCATATAATACATGAAAATATTTGCTTTTGTTTAGTTTCAATGCATGATAGAAGAAAGAAAGTCTCTTTTGCTTTGCTTTGGTTTGGGGCCACAACTGGCAGTGCACAAGGCTTGCTCTTGGCTTTTCACTCAGGGATCGCCCTTGTTTGGGTTCAGAGAATCATAGGTGTTGCTGGGGATTGAATTCAGGTTTGCCACATGCAAGGCAAGTGCCCTACTTTCATACTGTCTCTGTCACCCCAAGGATCCTAGGAATACTAAGTTACATTTTCAAACACTTAATAAATTGCTTGACACAGCAGTGCTTAAATGTGTTTTGGTAAGGCTGAAAAGCTAGCTCAACAGGCTGGAGCATATATGCGATATAGGACAGGTTTGATACTTCGTAGTGTGTGGTTCGCTGAGAAAAACCAGGGAGTGACTCCCAAACAAACAAAATGTGATTTTAAATTAATACTAGTAATGAGCCAGAATTACTTCCTAGATGTAGGTGAGAGAATTTTGGGCAGTAGGAAGAGTGGTCCTGACCTGAGTAAGGGAGAAGGCAGGAAACAGAACCAGAGATGGACTGTTGTGACCCAGACATTTCACCATAATGTCAGAACTGGGCTCTCTTGGGGATGTTTCCATGCTGACCTTGCCATATCATATTGTATTTTTAGTTCTTATACATGATAAGAACCCAGGTTTGTTCGTCAAACCCATAAATAAGAAATAAACTAGTCCAGTCCCGAAAAGTAGAGGTAAGGGCAATTAGAGTACACTTGAGTACACTCATTAACTGTCTGGTTACCTGCTTTGTCTCATAATTAAACAATTTCCTTTCAAACTATGCAGAAGACATTTTTTTTCTTATATGAGAATGTGTTCACCTCGGTACTTATGGGTATTATTTTTATGCCTTTAAAGGCAATATCTTAATGTAGATTCTGAAGATATATATACAGACACACGCACACACATACACACACATATATAACACATATATATGTAAAGAATTGAAGAATGAATATGACTTGCCTGTTTTACTCTGTACTCTATTGGAATGTATGCCTCATTGAAAATTTCACCTTCTAAATCCCTGGGAATCCGTGATAGAGCATTAAGAAGTATGGCCTTTTACGCCATGTAAATATTCTTTAATATCTCTCTGACCACAAAAGAGACAGAGTAAAAGAAGATAACCTTATTTTTATTTTTTCTGTCTATTATTCAATATATTTTATAATTAGCCACAAATTGCCTCTTATCTACTGAAGTAGATTTTGGAATTGTGCTCCTTTATAAAACAATCCAAAATTGTCTCTCCATATGGAAATGTTGACCACTCCAAGCAATAGCATTCTTATCTAAAAGATGAGGCTATGAAATATGTATGAAGGTTACATTTCTACATAGAGATCCAGGGAGAATGAAAAGAATTAGGTTAGCTCCCATGTTCATAATGTTAGCTCAACTGAATAGGAATTGTCAAATTATTTGAATTGTATTATATATAATGTTTACTTGCAAGGTTTTCATGAATATTATAGGGCTGAGTAACTGGAACCCTCCTGGTAAGTGAGCCCTCAGTTTCTTATAAATTAACATTTACTTGGCATATAACTCAGTAATTCCACTACTAAGCATTTAACTAGGAGAAAAAATACATAATTCCAAAGACCAATCTTAAATATGCATTCTATTTTTATTCATCTTTTGTGCATTGGGCACAATAAAATGGCTGATAATTAGAGACTGAATACACAAGGCTTTTTATAAATCTAAGATGGAGAACTACTAAACATACAAAAAGAAGCAATTCTGGTATAGGGAAACTGCATAAACCGAGAAATCAAACATAAAAAATGTATATTAGATATGAAAAAAAATCCCTATGGGTTATATAATTCCATTAATTTAGCATTCCTGGAGGGTTGAATTTTATAGAGATAAAAATATGTCAGTGGGTATCATGAAGCATCTAAGAATACTATTGATTCTAAGGAGACATGAGATGAGTTTTGGGTCAAGGAGGGTTATTTATTTGGTTGTTGTTGTTGCAAGGTTTTGCATTTGCCAAAGAACATACTGCTGTATACTTTAAGTGTCATTGAATGTAGACCATATAACAATTTTTTAAATCTTAAGGAAATAGTTGTGATGAAAATCTAAGGTTGGGAGAACATCGGATAGTAGTCAATGAATTGCAACTAAGAAAATCATACTAGAAAGCAGAAACCTAGAATTTGACTAATATTTAACCCTGTGAAACTAGAGACTGCTTAGTTGATCATTAGAATTTAGTGATAGTGAATTAAACCACAATGTGAATTAAAAGTCAACAACCTCTTAGAAAACCTGTAATTTTAAGTTTATCAGAATTATTTTAAGAAATTACCCCTCTCATAATTTGTGAGTGAGGGTTTAGAGGCACTATTTAGTGGACCGTTGTTCATGCTTTGCAGCCCGGGGTGATTTAAGCATAAATTAAGAGTAGCTATGAGCACCACCACCTATGGTCTAGAAAGAAATAAATAACCAAATAAACAGACAAACCTTTCCAAAACTAATAACCACATCATCTTATTTACTTTTTCCACCCTGGTGGTACTCAGAAGGTTTGGGGGAACCCACTGTGATTCTTGCCCTATGAGACCATAAGTTTAGCAGTGGTTCTTGAGTATGCAACACTCCTTTGGCACTATAGTTCCAGGGATATATGATAACTGAGCAGTGCAGGGGGCCTCCAGTGTTGCACCTAGTTATGCTCAGGAGACCAGTTGGTGCTAGGACTCAAACCCAAGTTGGTCACATGTTGAATTAGTATACCCTGACTAGTGTACTCTCTCCTGGCTCCCTAGCCATATAATTTTATATATATGTTTGAGAACAGCGATTTTCTAAAAGTGTAAAAACTTATTTTTAAATAACTTTTTATGTCAAAATTTCTTCCTAAAGTATTTTGTTTTATGCAGACAGCTTCAACCTCTAAAGTCAGTTTTTCGGTGTGTAGTATAGTCCAATGCATTTTGATTCAAAGTGATGAAATAACAAAAGTGTACTCTTTATAAAGGAAGGAGCTAACTCAAAAGGAAGAATTTCAAAATGTACCATTTGTGCATGCTTGTTTTTCATGTTTACAAATGTTATTAGACTTCCTTTAGAAACACGTGAAGTCAACATAACATTTTAAATGTGGAATTATATCTAGGTAGCTTAAGCCTTGACATTTAGATTCTTCAAATCAGCATGCAAAAGTCAAATGTACTGCTGGTTAGTTTACAGTGGTAAGATATGGATATCTTACCAAAATAAGCATCCATTAACATTAGGACCCTGTGCTAGTATATTTTTTTGTATCCAGGCCTATGATGAATTGTTCAGATTATGTTTCCTTTAGAGTTAAGGATATAGGGATGTTTACCATAATTGTGGTAAGTGGAGACTTTCTTTATATCTTTTCTGTCTAAGACCTATATCAGCTTAATGCTGGCTAACTTGGCACTAACCACATAACCACATTAGTCATGATATTTATTGCATTACATTTTTAAACACAAAAATCAAGTTTCTAGTTTATTTTCTATGTAGTATTTTGAGTGGGTTCATTGATAATGTTTTAAAATAATGTAATTTGATAATGCTAAAATATCTCCAATGCACTTTACATATAATTCTTGATTCACTTATGTTAAGAGCCTTCCATACATGATATATTTTGTACATTGTGCTTGACAACTGGGTATGTAGCTGTTTTGTTTTTACCATCCAAGTCTCAGAGGGTCAGATAAGATGGAGGTCCAGATTGGTGGTGCCCTCACTGTACTGGCATGTACAGGTCTGACATTGTGAGTGTGGTGGGAAGCTTACATGGCACAATCTTTGGCAGTTCTGTGAGTCTTTTGACCATAGTTATTTTCTCCCCATGGTCACCCAGAATTATTTCTTAACTCTGCCATTCAGGTGGGTACACTGAAGATTTCTGTTTAATATAGCCATCATATGTGTGGTAAAAGTGCCAAAATATGTATTCATTTTTTTCAACAGTTAACATTATACGTATATGATCTGCAAAACAGTTAAATCAGTTAAGAGCTAAAACAAAGTTCTGGACTTCATAGAAGTTTATACTGTTCTGATTGATGTCATCATGGCTTTGCTTCCACAAAAAAAGGAAAAAATTGAGGATTTAGGAAACTTTCATACCAGAGATACATGTAGCTGATGGAAAGAAGTGGAATCCTATCCTCAGAGAATAATCCTAGTGATAGGTCCTACTAGCAATTTCTGAAACATGTGGAACACGGATATCATGTCAACATCCTGCTAGTGTGGAAAGAGAAGACTATCTTAAAATTGTATACCTTGATATCCCATATCAGATTAAACACACTCTCTCTGGAGCAAAGTGGAGAATCCATATAGAAATAAAATGTACTAGCATTTCTCACATGCCTGTGGTCTGTTGGAGCATCTTTGCATATGCCAGCAATGAACTCACGATTTTTAGGTTGGCTAGGCAAAGGTGACCTGGGCTGGGCTTCAAGCTACAGGTTGGATGTAAGTACACACCTTGGGTCTCAGGCTTTTCTTGGTTTTTGATAGTTCAGAAGTGAAAAAATTCACAAAGCCATACCAGCTATTTCATATCATATCTGTCAGCATCCTCCTGGATCAAGCAAGTTACATGGTCAAACTATGGAAATTCAGTGGTGGTGGGTAGTACACTTTGTCTACTGTGGAACAAAATCAAGTGACACAACTAAACCCAGTAAGACAATTTTGCAGGAACTGTGTTTAAAAAAAAGTGGCGATATAACATAGGAATGGAAATGAACGTTTTTAAACAATAATTTAATCCACTGCAGTGGGGGAAAACTTTTAAGGGCAGTGGTATAGATCCAGGGATGTATATTATCTATGAGAGTGTGATAACAATTTTATGTCTGTTTCCTCATTATTTGACACCCTCTCTTTACCACAGCTCTTTCCCTTTCAAAATTAGTTTTTTTGCATAATATAAAACATACTTACCTCTTAGAGTACGGGTGCATTGAAATGACATCATTTTGTGACTTCAGCTGACTCTCCAAGATTTTTGAATCATGTAGGACTGAGTCTTCAGTGAGGAAGAAAGTCAAAGCAAACGCACCTGCTCTTCTATTGAGACCATTGAGCTGCAGCAGCTCTGCTGAGAATGGAAGAACTCTCACTCTGAGACCTTCTGCATGTTTTTCCTCAACCGAGTATACTGAAATTATAGGAACAAACTTTTTTTGCAATAATGCCTTTCAAATCCTAGACAACTTATTTCTATGGAATAAATAGACGTAAGAGCTGTGAACTATACTAATGACTAGCTTTCTCTTATATAATTTAAAAATAAGATTACCTATGACCTTCATAAGTTTTTCTATTATTTTGATATTTTAATTAAAATTACCTTAAATTTTTGCTATGTTATTTTATCAAGATATAATGAGAAAAATATATTTAAGGCACATTTACTTTTTAAGATATTCCAATTATTGCTCAAAATATTTTAGAAAGTAGGTATCATTTACCTTTTCTTAAGGGCCTCGACACTCTAGGCCCAGACCCAGCATGGGACAGCTCCCTTGCTCCGGCCCAGCCGCAGGCACGAGGCATGGGTCCAGCCCGCCCACCACCCGCAGAACCCCACAACAGCCAGCGACCCCCACCCCTCCAGGGCGCGCCTCACTGGACTCCCTCTCATCGAACTCCACCCAGCCGACCAGCCCACACAGCCCGGACATCGCACCCACCCTGGGCAGTTCTCCCAACCGCCCAGGTAGCGGCAGAGACTCTCAGAATGGGGCGAGCGGTTCCTTGCTCCCTGGCCCAGCCGCCTGAGGCAGTCGGAGGCAGGTGGGTTCCAGCTTGGCCCACCACCCCGGAACCCACAACAGCCACGACCCCCACCCACTCCATGGGCGCCGCCACCAATACTTCCCCCAAGAACTCCACCCAGCCGACCAGCAACAGCCCGGCATCGACACCCACCCTGGAGCAGTTTCTTCCTCAATCCGGCCCAGTATGCTGGCCCAGCCTCTCAGACATGGGCGAGCGGTTCCTTGCTCCCCGCCCAGCCGCATGAGGCAGTCGGGAGGCATGTGGTTCCAGCCGGCCCACCACCCGGCAGAACCCCTCACAACAAGCCAGGCGACCCCACCCACTCCATGGGCGCCGCATTTCCACATTGACTTCCCCCTCATCAGAACTCCACCCAGCCGACCAGCCCACACAGCCCGGCCGCGTGCCTAGCGGCGCGTTCATCAATAAAGGCTTTATTTGGAGGTGTTATAGAGTATGCCCCCGCAGGCAGCCAGCAACTGCCGTGTTGTATTTGATAGCCAAATGCCAGTAAATATTAATCTTTCTGACCAATATATGTTTGAGCTCTTTCCTGACAAGCTGTCCCACAGACAATTGAGAATACTGGGCCCGCCTAGAATAGGTTACGGGGACGCAGATAGATGTGCTATATCTTTATTCTTGTATAAAATGTAGGTCAAGTCTTTTAAAATACAAATATTAATCTTTTAGCCTAAATGTGCTAAGTAATATTTCACCTGAAATAATTAAAGCAAATTACTTTAAAAATTGGGGGTCAGAGCTATAGTGCAGTAGGCAGGGCATTTGCCTTCGACACGGCTGGCCCATGCCAGCCCAGGTTCAATCCCCAGCATCCCATATTGTTCCCTGAGCACCGCCAGGAGTAAATTCTGGAGTGCAGAGCCAGGAGTAACCCCTGAGCATTGCTGGGTGTGACCCAAAAATAAATAAAATAAGATGCTCTGGATGGTCTGCTGTTTCACTAAAAAAAATTGTCTGCATATAATTTATAGTTGATAACTTTTTAAACTTACAGTTCCTAGTTTGTTCATCCCCTAAATTGTTTTGAAAGCTCCTTTAAGAGCTTCATTTATATGCAATGCAATTCATCTTAATGAAAAGCATGTCAACATTAAACAAACCTTTTAGTTTTAGTTATTTATATCCATTGTTTTGTTTCTGACAATGTGTAATGGAATATACTGTATGTTTTTAAAAGGTTTATTAATAGTTTGACTTACATAGTTACTAATTTTAATTGTTTTCCAGAGCATGTTTAATTATATTTTACTTGCATGAAACATGGCAAACTTTCACTTATGAGAATGTTTCTTCTTTCTTTAAGCTATCATTTTAAAGAACATTTCTGTACTGCAAAAAATGTAGAGATCAGAATTTCTTGGTTTGATAGGTGCTGACAATTACATGAATCTCTATTAACATATATCAAAACAAGCTATAAAATACTGTCATTAACCATCCCACCCATCAGTTGCACACCAGCCAGAGCTACGGTTCTCTGATTTATATTACTATGGATCACTTTTTACCACTTCTGTAACTTTATAAAGAGTAAATAATCTCCATATACTCACACATGAAAAATATATTATTTTCCGTGACTATAACATCACTTGATCACTGATATCCCATTATTCATTGATTTGCTCGAGCGGGTGCCAGTAACATTTCCATTTGACCCTATCACGTTCCAGTGTAGCTCAATGTCATCTGCTTGCTTCAGGAATACGGAAGAGCCAAAAACTGTTCATTCAGGGTCTTGATGAAAAAGTCTGACCATCTTGTAGGTGGGCAGCCACGTGATCTTTTGACGTCCATGGGATGCAGTCGGTAACGGCTCTAGTCCAGCAGTCGTCTCTAAATCGCATTATAGGGGCCGGAGCGATAGCCCAGTGGGTAGGGCGTTTGTCTTGCACGTGGCTGGCCTGGGTTCGATCCCCCAGCATCCCATATGGTCCCCGAGCACCGCCAGGAGTAATTCCTGAGTGCAGAGCCAGGAGTAACCCCTGAGCATTGCGGATGTGATCTCCCCCCAACCCAAAAAAAAAAAAAAGTAAATCGCATTACATGTCCAGCCCATCTGATTTTTGATGGCTTGGCAAACGAGACAGCGTCCCTGACTCTGGAACGTAGACGGAGGTCAGAACATCGGACTCCTTCTCTCACTTGAGTGCGGCGTGACATTTCAAGCATAGCTCTTTTGATTCCTCTTTGGGAGACCCAAATAGCGTTCCTCATCCTACTTTCATAGGGCCCAGGTCTCTGTGGCGTATGTTAATGCAGGACCTAATGGTGGAGTTGAAGGGATGTGCTCGGAGATGAGGTTCTTTGTCCTTTCATCTATTTCTTCTATGTTTTTGAAGGCATTCCATGCCGCTCTCTTTCTCCTGCGCAGCTCAGGTTTTAGGTCGTTCATCATGTTGAGTTCTCCACCTAAGTACACATAACTGCTGCATTCAGAGATGGTTGTTCTGTTGAGAGTGAATGGGGCCTCTGGAACTAGTTCATTTCTCATGAACATAGTTTTGTTGAGATTCAGCTGTAGACCTATCTTTCCACATTCTCGGTCAAAGTCAGCCAGCATTTGTGACTCTTGGCTAGTGTTTGGTATTATTAGGGCGATGTCATCAGTGAAGTGAAGTGGTGCAGTTGCTGACCGTCTATCTTCACTCCCACTCATTTCCCATTCTAATTGACTGACTTCTGCAGTATCTTCCAGTATTTCTGCTCTTCTCTCTTTGAGGTCTTCCTTTATCGCTTCTCTGAACTGTTTTTCAAGCTTGGGTATTAGCATTTGGTCGCCTGAGGTCTCGCGCCTTGCCACGTTGGAGAATGAGCTCCGAGAGTTTTTGAAGACAGGCTCATTTTTCTGTCTTCTCTCTCTCTCGGTACTCCTCACACAATCATGGTGGTGCTGAACCAGGCCAGCCTGTATCCTCCATCAATGTCGTCAATGATGGTATCTTCCCATGTTGCTGCAATGGTGCCAAAGAGTTCCCATTTGTGGTCATTCTGGGAGTTCTCTTCTTAAACTTTGCAGCCTTTTCTCCCCATGGCGTAAAAGAAAACACATCTCAACAAAATTTCTTATACAAATGTTCATAGTGCTATTACTTTGTAATAAACTAAAATTGGAAACAATGCACGTAGCTTATTAAAGGAGAAAATTTAGAAAAAGTATGATATTGTCAATACAGAGAAGATTGACTATATCATATTTTTCTCTAATTTTTCTCCTTTAATAAGTATCTACACTGTTTCCAATTTTATTACAAAGTAATAGTACTATGAATTCATTTTTATAACTATTTTTGTTGACATGTGTTTTTATTTGTCCTGGAACAAAAACCTTGGAAAATACCTTTGGGCCATAGGATGGTTGTGTTTTATAAAAGTTGATTTGTAATTATTCTTTAAATATAATGATACAAATTCTATATAGGCACATTATATAAGCCATTCATATTGGAGCTATATTACATAAAATATTTTATCAGACTGTGACTTGAACATCTATGGTTTCACTAGTGTTTTGGGAGACGTTTAAACATTTTTGATGGTTCAAATATTTTAAACTTTTATCATTGTTAAAAAGATTAGTAGCTAATGATTTTAAATACTCAATGTTCAAACCTATGATATTTTCAAAGCCAAAGCTCATCTGAGCTACATATCTGAAGTTATGAATAATCTGAGTGAAGACAGAATCAGTTTTACATTTTTCTGCAAATGTTATGTGTGTTTTATTCAGAATTTAATCTCAAAAAAGAGTAAAAATAGAAAAATGACAAAATGAATTAGTTTTTTTATTTATTTTTTGTTGTGGGGCTTTTTTAATTAAACATTTTATTATACCACTGTAAGATATACAATTACAACATTGTTCATGTTTAGAGGTTTCTGTCACAGAGTGTTCCAGCACCCCACCCTCCACCAGTGCCCATTTCCCACCACCAAAGTCCCCAATTCCCTCTCCCTCCCATAGCCTGCCTAAATGTCAGGTTCTTTATCTCTTTGCTCTTTCCCTCTCTCTCTTTTCCTTCTCTTACACATTGTGGGTTGCACTACATACACTTAGAAGCCATCATGTGCATTTTTTTTGCCTGGATTTAATGCTCTGTTCTAGGTTGGTATTAGCCCTTTTGACATTTATTCACACATGTTCCCTTCTCTGTCTTACCTAACCTCTGACTCCCACCCATTTGTGGTAATTTTCACTTTTGGTAAGACCACCTGATATATTTAGGTCATTCAAATAAATGCAGTCATTCTGTATCTCTCTCTTTCCTTCTGACTGATTTCACTCAACATGATCCTTTCAATGTCCATCCATTTATAGACAAATTTCATAACTTCATTTTTCCTAACAGCTGCATAGTATTCCATTGTGTAGATGTACCACTGTTTCTTTATCCAGTCATCAGTTCTTGGGCATACTGGTTGTTTCCAGGTTCTGGCTATTGTGAATAGTGCTGCTGTGAAAATAAAAAGTGCGGATTGTGTTACCGCTGTGTGTTTTTGGCTTCCCAGGGTATATTCCCAGGAGGCGGTATGACGGGGTCAAAAGGGAGCTCAATTTCTTGTCTTTGGAGGAATGTCCATATTGATTTCCAGGAAGGTTGTACAAGTCGACATTCCCACCAACAATGAATGAGAGTCTCTCCTTTTTCCCGCATCTACACCAGCACTTGTTGCTTTTACCCTTTTTGGATATGGGCCAGTCTCTGTGGTGTGAGGTGATATCTCATTGCTGTTTTGATTTGCATCTCTCTGATGTTTAGTGATGGTGAGCACCTTTTCATATACCTTTTGGCCATTCCAATATCTTCCTTGTCAAAGTTTCTGTTCATCTCTTCTCCCCAATTTTTAATGGGGTTGGCTGTTTTCTTCTTATATAGCTGGACCAGTGCCTGATATATCCTGGATATTAACCCTTTATCAGATGGGTATTGGGTGAATGTTCTTTCCCATTCTGTGGACTGTCTATCTATCTTGGTCACCATTTCTTTCGAGGTACAGAAGCTCTTTAGTTTCATGTAGTCCCATATGTTTATCTTTTAATTGCTTTGTAATGGTGTTTCACCTTTGAAGATGTCTTTAGCTTCAATGTCGTGGAGGGTTTTTCCTATATTTTCTTCAGCATACTTTATGGATTCAGGTCTGATATTGAGATCTTTAATCCATCAAAATGAATTAGTTTTGTAGACAAAATTCTCACTGTATATAGTGAGTTTTTTCAGTTTCTTATTTAAATGAGATAAAATAGAGTATTAAATAAGACAAATTAAAATAGTTGGTTCTCTGAAATATGTATATGGAATGCATGACTAAACATTTTAAATGTTGGGATTGTAATATTTCCTAGGTGACAGACATGGTTTCCCTATGCATTTTTATTCTCTCTTTTTTTTTGCATTTTTTCTTCTTATTTTTATTGCATACAACTGTACTAGGCTTTTTTATAGGTTTTGAGTTTTTGTTTTTCTTACAGTTTATGTGTATTCATACATTGCTTGCTACCTATGTAAAGCATTCTCAGCTTGCATATAATTTTTATGCTGTATATTGAAGGATGGCAGAGCCTGGCAAGCTACCCATGTAGTGTTTGATATGCCAAAACCAGTGATAATAATAGACGTCATTCCCATGAACTGAATGAATGTCTTGAGGCTTTTCATGTTCCTGGAGCAAGCAGAGACCCTTGGACTGCACTAGTATGCGAACAGGGACTAATGGAGTTGTTACTGGCACCCACTTGACCAAATAGATGAACAACGGGAAGACAAATGGAAGTGATCACTTGAATCCCTTGTCTTCCTGTTGTTCATCAATTTGATCGAGCAGGCACCGTAATGTCTCCATTCGTTGGGAATGAGGCCCATTATTGTTACTGTTTTTGGCATATTGAATACAACACAGGTAGCTTGCCAGGCTCTGCCGTGGCTTTGCTTCATCCCAGGGGACCTCGTCTTTTTCTATGTCAGACCATCAACCATCCAGGGCACACAGGGCAGAGCCCTGGGTGTAGTCAAGCCTGTCTCCTGTTTGCCACCTACCGATGTAGCCAGGCACCACAACAGCACCTGCAACACCTTGAGGGGCAGAAAAATGAAGTGTATATTACAGGATGATATATTATAATATTACAGTTATCCCTTTGATAATTTGTTACTTAATATAAATTGAAAAATACGAAATTTCATATTTTATTAGCTATGATATAATTGAAGTAACATCTGTAAGAAAACTGAAATTTATATATATATATATATATATATATATATATAAGGTTGAAGAAATATAGTCTCTATAACTTCATTGTCTTGCTTGTTTTGCTTGGCTTTCTAGGATCAGTTTTTTTAATTTATTCTAAGAAACAATATATGAGGCAGGTGCCAATGGTTATGTGAATATTGAATGTTTTTAGACTAAGAAGTATTCAATTGAATAAACCCTATTGCTATTCTATGATTTTATTTGTGATAACTCTCTTTGAGTATTCAATATTGTATCTACATTTAATTTTATTATTTTGTAGCAGCCTCATTTAACTGGGAGGGTCAGGAGTAACACAAGGCCTTGGATTTAGTGGTATAGGTCCTACACTTTGTAGGTTGGGACTGGTGGTGTGGGGGACACTAGGGTCACCCCAGTGGTGATTGGAGGAACATGTGATGCTGGTGATCCAATTCATGACTAGCACATACTGGGCATGAGTTTTATAAATTTAGGTAGCTTTTATATTTTAAATTTGGGGGCATATTTTTGGGTGGTGGTAGTGTTTCAGCCTTACCCAGCAGTGTTCACCCTGGTGAGGCTCTGAGGCGCAGAGCTCTGAGTGCAGAGCCTCAGCCTAGCTCTGCACTCAGAATAAATCCTGACTGAGCTTAGGGATGATATGGGATACCAGGGATTGAACCCAGCTCAGCTAGCTCAGCTGCATGCAAGGCAAACACCCTCCCCTCTGTCCAATGGCTTTGGCCCCTGAGCTATGTTTTATAAACAATCAATGAACAATAACTTTCTAAGGATTTTGAATAAAAATCCTGCTCAGTTTCTTTTACTTAATGTTTTCCTAACTTCTTGACTGTAAACCACTTCCTTCTTTACTGTATAGCACTTATTTAATTCCTGTGGAATGTTACATCTAGCATTTTTAATGCCGTGCTTATGTTGTATAACATTTCAGCTTTAGACATATGTCATAATGATGATAATTGCTTTTATTTATCAACCAGATTCCATGGTGATTTCTTTTATATTTACCAAGCTTTAGAAAATTTGACTTTATTTTCCTATATGAGATAAGGTCTTAATTTTTTTATTTTGTATCCTTATTTTTAATAAAAATATTTCAACATAAAGCATTAATAAATGGAAATTGGTACACGCAATAAAATGAGATGGAAGCATACTTACCTTGTCAACAGAGTTATTAAGATAAACTTAAGCTTCATCCTGAGTTTACTTGGTATTTTGCATGAAAGAAATACAGAAATGACTTTTTTTCCTTATCCACAATTTTGAGGAAAAAATGTGGCACAAATGTAGATTTTGTAGAAAGGTCTCAGATTAATGTGTCACTTCTCTTAAGGAAGTTGGTCTGTGGGACTGGGCTGGGACCCAAAGAGTCTGTCTTTTTTTAAATCCTCTTACATGATTCTTATATACGAGAGGCTTAGAAGCCTCTCCTCATGACTGTATTTCCATTGCGTATCATTACAGTCAGTTAGCCTTTTCATAAGACCTGACTATTAGGGAGGGTCATAAAACTTGAGTCTGTATTCCTTCCTGTTCACCTAAAGTGAAAATTTTCTGCAACATAGGGAGTCAACTTCTTGCTATTTTTTTTAATTGAGGCAACATTGGTTTATAGATATATAAGTGCTTATCTGTTTCACAAAGCTATTACACCATGCCAACCACCAACAAAAGGGAAAGCACTTTTAAAAAATATTTTTATTGAATCACTGTGAGATGGACCATTACAAAGTTGTTCATGATTGAGTTTCCTTCATACAGTGTTCAATACTAATCCCTCCACCAGTGTACATTTCCCAGCACTAATGTGTCCAGTTACTCTCCCACCTCCCAAACATCCTAGCAGGCACTTTTCCTCTCTCTCTCTCTCTCTCTCTCTCTCTCTCTCTCTCTCTCCCCCTTCTCTGTCTTCTCTCTCTGTGTCTCTTTGTTTCACTTCTGTCTCTGTCTCTCTCTTTCCATCTCCCACCCATGGTCATTGTGGTTTTGCAATATAGGTCCTGAAAGATTACTATGTATATCCCTTTACATATTCAGCACTCAGTTCTTTTCCAGATTGATTATTTCCAACTATTATTGTCATACTAATCCTTTATCTTATCTATCCTTGGCACCAAACAGAGTTACTCATTGAAAGAAGTACAACCTTATAGACAGATCTCTGAAATCCTTTTCTAATGGGACATATTGAAGGGGCCAGGACAAAAAAGTGAATGAAAAGAAGGTACACCACTAAATTCAAGTATGTGAAGAGTTTGTCTTTTTTAAAATGCAGCAGACTTTTTTTGTTTGACTTCTTAGAAAGACTGAGCTAGGACAAATGTGTAGTGGTTGCATCGAGACCAATTTCACTAAATATATCTATTTATTATTAATTACTTTATTTTTATTATTATTTTTCTTTATGGGTCACACCCAGAAATTCTCAGTGGCTATTCCTGCCTCTGCACTCAGGAATAACTCCTGGCGGTGCTTGAGGTACCATATGGGATGCCAGGGAATTGAACACAGGTAAAACAATGCAAGATAAATGCCCTGTCTGTTGTGCTATCGCTCTGGCCCCGATTTCTCTAAATATTTTTTAAAAGAATGCTCTAGGGACTTGAGTAACACTACAGTAATAGGGCATTTGCCTTGCATGTGACTGACCCAGGTTCAATCTTTGGCATCCCGTATGTTCCCCCAGCACTGCCAGGACTAATTTCTGAATGAAAAGTGAGGAGTGACCCCTGAGCATCACTGGATGTAAAGCCATTTTCCCCCTCCCCAAAAAAAGTTTTCTAGTTGATAGGAAGTCTTTAATAAAATGAGCTATCTTAGGCTAGAGAGTTCACTGTAACTTTAAATTTCCAGTAACAAATGTATGAATGATATAGAGCTTAATGACGCCAACAGGAGGGGTGACATAGTTTCATCTTAGAGCTTGAGACTATCTAGTTTATTTCTTTAGCAGTGAATCCTATATTCAGGAAGACTTATGCATGACTTGCTGGAAGTTTGGAAGTGGCACTGAGAACATTGTGAACACTGGAAAAATATGTAATAGAATTTATTTTAGACCTTGGAGAATATAAGTCATGTGATAGTATACTTAACCATTAGAAGTCTGTTATTTTGGAATTTTATTATTTAAAATATGTACATATACCTGATATTTTGCAAAGAGGGAAGACCCAGCTTTATTACTTTAACCTGTACTTGAGGATAACTATTTTTTTGTTTGTTTGTGGGCCACACCCAGTGGTACTCATGGCTTCATCCTGGCTGTGCACTAAGGATCACACCTGGCAGGCTCAGGGCATCTTTTGGGGTACTGAGGATGGAACTCAGGTTGAGTATGTGGAAGGCAAGATATTCATCAAAAACTATCCTGAGGACTCAATGAGTTATTAGCCATTAGAAACAGTGAAGGGTCATGATGTCAGTATTCGAATATTAGTAAAGTTAGGAAGTATACCTAGGTTGAGAAGTCACATGATGAATGACCTAAAACCTGAATTGTGCAGGAGGAAGAGAGCCGAGGAAATAGCTAAAAAAGACAAAGAACCTTGAGCTCCAGGCACATCTCTTCAACTCCACCATTCTCCCTGCATTAACATATGCCTCAGAGACCTGGGCCCTGCGAAAGCAGGATGAGAATGCTATTCGGGTCTCCCAAAGAGGGAATCAAAAGACCTATGCTTGGAATATCACGCCTCACTCAAGTGAAAGAAGGAATCTGGAGCTCTGACCTCCATCGCTGTTCCAAGTCAGGGACGCTGTCTCGTTTGCCAAGGCATCGAAAATCAGATGGACTGGACAAGTAATGCAATTTGGAGACCACCGCTGGACTAGAGTCGTTACCGACTGCATCCCATGGGATGTCAAAAGATCACGTGTCCACCCACCTACAATATGGTAAGACTTCTTCATCAAGACCCTGAACAAACGGTTTGAGGCTCTTTGTATTCCTGAAGCAACCAGATGCCATTTGGCTACATTGGCACGTGATAGGGCCAAATGGAAATATTACTGGCACCCGCTCGAGCAAATCGATGAATAACGGGATGTCAAGTGATCAAGTGATCAAAGTTAGGATTTAATTTAAATTCCAAATAGGGAATTTGGGAGGTGCTTAATTTTAGAGGAGGAGAAATACTTCATGACAGAGCTTGGCAAGCTACCCATGGTGTATTCTATATGTCAGAAACAGTAATAATAATGGACCTCATTCCCAACGAATGGAGACATTTTGGCACCTGTTCAAGCAAATCGATAAACATTGGGAAGACAATTGACAAATGACAAGTAATACTGAGTTCAGTATTTTATAGACCATTCAAGTATCATTTTTTGGAGGATTTTAAAGTGTGCAGAGATTTAACTAAAACCCAAAGATGGTGAAGTCTGTAAGGTGGTAAAGTGTGGAAATGACCTTTCAGGAAAACATTAGCCTATTAGAAACCTGATAATTTTGGCAGATTAAGAGGGACACAGTGTGTTTGAAGAATGTTCATTCTTTTAGGACGAGTAAAAAGTCCTGTTTCCTGGATTACTTTTCCATTATAATTTCAAATTTATATGACTTCACTCATATATTTTATGGGGGAAGAAAAGCATTGCAAGCTTGATGAAATAAATCTGCATCAAAATAAACTAACAGTTTGAATTATATAGAGCTTAATATTTATGACTATAATATTAACAAAGTCCACGTAAAGAATATTTTGCATCTGATTGGCTCCCATTTCTCTCTAACCGTCTAAGTGTTGCAGTACACTGTTGCCCAGAGCCTCTGCGTCTTGCCTGGAGTTACCTCCTGCAGGCCACTTTGTAGATAGGGGCAGGAAAACAGTTTGGGTTTGTGAACATGTGGCATAATATTTTACCATGTGTTCTATGTTGGCTGGTATAAATATCTCCTCATTATTCACAGATCCCATAGTAGGACTAAGGGATCTGTGAATAGATTTTACCAGTATTTTTACCTGGCTATGTTGTATCTCTAAGTATATTATAGACACGGTTGGATCAGAGAGAAATGCTGGTTGCCTCCAAGCAAGCAAGCGTGACTCTCTAATAAGTCTAAAGGTTATATCCAAAACAACTATGAAGACAAGGATCTTGTGAAGGCTTGGAGAAATATCTGTGGTACAGATACATGCCCTTCCCCCACTTTGCATAGGGACTGCAGGGAAACTTTAAGGGCAGATCTTGGCTGGGACAATATTAACATTTCATTGGGACTAAGTGAGTTCCTGGAAGAGGCACCTGGGGATAGATCCTCATTGCTATCTAGTCAGGGCTGAAAGGATATAAAAACTGTACCCTCCTCCCTCTCTTCCTCTTTTCTCCTCCCTGCCTGCTTTCTAGCTCTGCTTTCCTTCTTTCCATTCTCTGCCCTGTTGGGCTTTAGCACGTGGTAGCAGCCATCTTGCCTAGAATTCTAACCTTAATGTGGCCAGGGTCCAGCAAGGAACCTAAAGTCTGGGGTTTTCCTATTGCAGAATTGTATACCAGAACAAGTGTGAGAGTAAAGCCTTTGAAACTTTGCTGGATTCGCAAGTCTTTCTCTGTCCGCTGGCCACCGATCCCCTGGAGCAGAAGGGGATCCCTGTCCCTGCTCCCCAATTTTGTTGGGGAACCCAGCATTTTCCTACATCTAAGCAGGTGAATCAATTGAGAAACTAGCAAAATTAATTGAAGTTATGTTTGATATATTTCATTAATGCTTTTCCAGGTTTCATTTTCCAAGTTTATTTCATCTATTTAAAATTCACTTAAATCCCACCAAGGAATTATTATCGACCTCTTAGTAGATGATTATTTAGCTCTCTGGCTCCCTGATGAAAAAAGAAGTATTAATGCCTTTGGAGAAAAGGCACACTTAGATACATAGAACTACCCAAAAAAGCATTATTCAAAGATTATAGTTTTGTCTACAAATAAAAAGTGACAATAATTAGTTGTTAAAAGGCAGATGGTGCTTTTTTACAGGTACCATTTTTCCTTCTCTAGACCAGTGACATTCTTTATCCTGAACATTAGACTAGATAACCATTTTCTAATATCTATAACCCTTTGACAAAACTGAAGTGCTGCCAGGGAATATGAGATGCCCAAAACTGGAAAAATCCAATTATGATTGCACCCTTTTTTGCTAAAACTTGAATAACACAAAAATAGTTAGTTCAAAACTAAGCCCTTTAAGAGCATCATGTAATTTTTTGAATGGTGAATTATGTTCTTAAGAAGGGATCATAGTACTTCAATAAATTTATAATTTAGATAGTGTCAAGGTAAATAATATATGATCTGATGATAGACTAAGTGTATGGCCAGGGCCTGGGCCACTGCAGGCACACAGATCATTTAGCTAATAGTGTTTAACTGTTATTGTACTATTTTCTTATCATAGTTTATATGTCTAAATATATTTATATTTCTTAAAGTTAATCATTTTGTTGAAAATTTTAAGGCATTTAGTCACATGATTCTCTGAGAGGATTAATAATCTTGTTTAATTTGGTGCTATTGTTGATGAAACAACTGACATGTAGTTCATACATTTAGTGGTTATTATGAGGAAGCTATCACTTAACCAGACGGGGTAGAACCAGCAGTTTATACCAGCATTTCAATCAGACAATAAGACTCAAAAGTTTGCTGTGTGGATTATTATTAGAAATCCTTAATAAAATGGAGTACTAAAAGGAATACATACTAAAAACAATCTTCCCTTTAAAATAATTGTGCCCATAATAAGATTATCCCTCTGATGCTATCATTCTCACTCACTTTCAAATTTATTTCCAAATGAAAAAGAAATCAGCAGCCTTTTGTTCCTGTAAAGCACAGCCAATGGCAATGTGTTCTGTACCAGATTGGAAAACCAGTGAATTTACTTATCCAGACAATGTTTATTCTTTTGCCAGAGAAAGGTATTGCTTCATTCTATCATCAGATCATATGTTATTAATCTTGACACTATCTAAATTATAAATTTATTTAAGTATTATGATCCCTTCTTAAGAATATAATTCACCAGTCATTTTGCTGCTTTAGTTTCTCCATAATTGCTATGAGTTATCATTCGCAAGTAAGGGTTTTTGTTTGTTTGTTTGTTTTGCTTTCTGTTCACACCTGGTGATGCTCAGGGGGTTACTCCTGGCTCTGCACTCATGAATTACTCCTGTAAGTGCTCAGGGGAACCATATGGGATGCTGGGGATCCAGCATCTCCTTGCACATTGGCTGTGTGCAAGGCAAACGCCCTATCACTCTACTATTGCTAGGGCCCCAAGTGAGTTTATGGTGCTTCCATTTTTCTTCTTACTTTTAAAAGCTTATGCTATATCAAAGAGATTAAATCTACTGAACAAGTTTCAGGTGCGTTTACGTAAGTAAGTTAAACAGACCTTTTTGTTAGAAAGAAGGGTAAACAGAGAATGGAACAGTGTGCTAATAATTGTCGAAAGTGCTGATACCAATCTAGAACTGAGCATTAAATACAGGCAAAAGATACACGTGACAACCTCTTAATGTATGTATTGTAATCCACAATGTGGAAGGGAAGGAAAAGGGAAAAAGAAATGGAGAGAAAGAGAAAGAAATAAAGAACCTAAATAAAGAAATAAAGAACCGAGGCAGGCTATGGGAGAGGGAAGGGAATTGGGGACATTGGTGGTGGGAAATGGGCACTGGTGGAAGGATGGGTGCTGGAACACTGTGTGGCCGAAACCCAAATATGAACATCTTATGAACATCTTTGAAATTGTATATCTCACGGTAGTATAATCAAATATTTTTTTAAAAATGTGCGAATCCAAACAGAAGTTGCTTCACCCAACTGCGGACTGTGTGAAGCTAGATATTAAGCTAAAAGAAGGCTATCTTTTACAAATCAGCAAATGATATATCTGCTTTTTAGGTTTTTTTGGGGGTGTGACTGTGGGGGACATCACAGCAGTGGTTTTGACTCTGCACAGAGGGATTGCTTTTAAAGGACCATGGATGGTCTTGGGGATAAAAGCCAGGTTGGCCACCTGCAAGGTAAGCACCTGCCATCAATACTATTGCTCTGCCCCACAAGATCATCTATTTTTAAATTTTAGTTGCCTCTTTTCACTTATGGAAACATATCTTCCCTGATTAAGGCTCAGAGGAAAGCACTTTCCTCCACATCCTACTCCTAGAATACTTAGAAGTAGGACGTACTTTCCAAAAAATATGTTTTTTAATTCAATCATCTTGGGATATTATCCCCTCACCAGTGCATATTTCTCACCACCAATGTCCTTATATTCCCTCTGCCTGACCTGCCGCTACAGCCTGGCTGCCTGGCAAACACTTCCATTACTCTCATTTTCCTTTGAGGCATTGTGATTTGCAATACTGCTGCTGAAAAGATATGCAGATCACTTTAGGTGGGGCATGTTTTGTTTGATTTTTGGGTCAGATCCTGCTGTGCTCAGGGATCATTCCTGGCATGGCTGAGGGAACCACATGGGGTGCCAGAGATCAAACCCTGGTGGCTGCAAGTATGACTTGGCTTACCTGCTGTATTATCTCTCTGGTTCCTGGCTTTTTTTTTCTTGTTTTTTTTCTTTCTTTTTTTTGAGTTACACCCGGCAATGCTTAGTGGTTATTTCTGACTGTACTCAGGAATGACTCCTGGCTCTGCACTCAGGAATTACTCCTGGAGGTGCACAGGGAACCATAGGACCATATGGGTTGCCAGAGATCGAACCCAGGTAGGCCACGTGCAAGGCAAACCCCTGCCTGCTGTACTGTCGCTCTGGCCCCTAGTGATATATTTTTTATTATATTTCTGCTTCTAGGAACTGTGTTAGAAATAAGTGAAGAGAGGATTTTTGCTGTTTAAAACCTTTCAAAATGAATCCCACAGAGCATTACCCAGCAAGAACATTTGGGGGAGAACTGGAGATGGTAGTTTTGAGCAGGTGAAATGGGTCACATGGGAACTAATGCTCTGGGTGTGTGCTTCATGCTATCACTATCACTATCACTATCTTCCCGTTCATCATCTATTTGCTAGAGCGGGCACCAGTAATATCTTGATATGTCCTGTCTCATGCTAGTAGAACCCATAGGCATCCTCTTGCTCCAGGAACATAAAGAGCCTCAAACCATTACATTAGGTCATGGGATTGACCTAATATAAATGTTACTGGTATTTGGCATATCAAATACGACACAAGCAGCTTGCCAGGCTTGCCGTGAGGGTGGCATCTCTTGTAGTCACCTCTAAATAAAGCATTTATTGATGAACCGCATGGCCGCTAGAGGCCACGTGAGCCGGGCTGTGATAGTCTGGTCTGCTGGGTGGAGTTGTGATGAGAGGGAAGTCCGGACATGGAAAATGGCAGCCCCCATGGAGTGGGGAGTCGTCTGGCTTGTTGTGAGGCTCTGCTGGGGTGGCAGGCCAGGGCTAGAATCCGCCATGCCTCCCGGGCACCTCATGAGTGGCTGGGCACAGGGAGAGCAAGTAGCAGCTCTGCCCCATGTCTGAGAGTCTCTGGTTCAGCATACCTGGGCCGGATTGAAAAAAAAAAACTGCTGCAGGGTGGGTGTCAATGATCCGGCCTGTGATAGTCTGGTCTGCTGGGTGGAGTTGTGCTTCATGCTAGCACACCCCTATTTCCGCCTGTAGCTGGATGGTGGTATACCATTACCTTCTCTCTGGACTCCTGCCAGCATTCTCTCTTCTCCCACCTTCCCTCCTCTCTTTCTTCCCAGTGTCTTCAACCTCTCGCTTTTCTAAAGCTTAATCCCTCCCTGGATTGTGATTCCAAATATAAACAAGACCATCTTTCCCTCATTACTCCTTTTCAAAGTTGGCTTTTTTAGCGACAACAACTGTCTGCACTGTTTCTATTTTCCAGTGGTCCCTTTTCCCGCACTTCGACAGGTGCCACATCTCTTTTTACTCTTGGAGCTAAAGGCATGATTTCAGGCATCAGTTTACCAGATGCTTCTGCTACATTGACTGTATTGATTCTATCTCCCTATGGAAATTCCTCCGGTTTTTCTGGATCCACCCTCTTTCCCCCTACCTCTTCCCTTGAAATAAGGTCTCATTGCAGATTTAGCTGCAGAGAATTTCTGTTTCTCTCTATTTTTCTGATGTTGTCTTGGTTTTACGCAAGTCAATTTTGGAGAATATATTGATGTTAATTAAGTGGAACTATATAAGGAGACACTATTGGTGATGGTAACATAAATTCATGGGCGCAAGTAACTTTTCAAGAACCATGGGTGGATAAAGAAAATGTTTCTTGGACAGAAAGAGGTCATTTATGGTTATATTGCTGAAATGTTGGAAGTAATTAGAGCCTTGTATAGACTAGCTTATGCATCCTGGAGACACAGTAGATTGTGGGGGTAGATTGGAATACTCCACAAAACCGGGGATTTGACTTCTTATTCTCTTTCTTATCAGTCTTTGAAAATTCTGTTTTTCCAGAATTTAAAATCACTTATTAGTACCTGTAGTGAACCATTATTTTATCAGTAGACTGTATTTTAAAATACTTTCTCAATTTTATTGAACAAAATTCTCCTCTGATAGATGTAGATGAGTACAATAACACTTGGAGAGTAATAATACAAGAAAACTTTCCCTCCCTGCATTGTTTAGTTGTAATGACCTCAGATGACAGACAAGTCAAAAAAATGAAAGATGGAGAACAAAAATCAAAACGTGTCAGTATATTCAGTAAGCTGTTATCAGCAACCAGTTGCAAACATTAGTCATGAAAGACAAAATAATTTAGTGATGTCAAACTGAGATAAAGTTTCATAAACGAGTTTTTTGTTTATTTTTGTTTTGCTTTTTGCAGATGGAGAAGTTTGGGGGTGGGATGAGGGGTGGTGCAGGCATCAAATTGGAAACTCAGAAGAGAAAGTAATTATGTAAATTGCTTTATATCGGGCGGTTAGAATTTGTAATTCACATACTTTAAGTATTTGGAAGCACATTTAGTTCCTGTTTTGGAAAATGAAAAGCCTTTACATGGCCTCATCGGCAGGCTGATGACAATTCATGTTTCTCCCATGTGTATGTGCAGGGAAGAGAAGAGGCTGAGTGGGCAGTTGGCAGCCATTCATTGCATTGATTGCAGTCATTCATAAAACCCAGTGTGTGCTGCTGGGGGTGGAGTCAGGAGGCATATTACCCTGACATGGTTCCAGAATGTCACATTTGCATAAATCTTCTGTGATGCTGGAGTGGTGAGGGAGTGCTTTTATGCAGTTTGCAGACGGTTAAGAATTCATGTCTGCTAAATCCCCACATAATTAAAGACCTTGCAAAGAATGAGCCATCAAACCCTTTGAACTCTATCAGTCCATAGGAATTATGGGAAGTCAGCATGGCGACTTTGTGGTTATCTTATAGAGTGGTAGAAGGTCTAAAATGGTTCTAGAGGAAGAACTTTAAGAACTGAAATATGAGAGAAAAGTGCAGCAACATGCCAAAATACTGTGTTTCTCAGTTTTGAGAAGACTGTATTAGAATACGGGAGAGAAAAGAAAGCAATGAGCTTTCTTTTCATTTCCACCCTTAGAACTATTCAAACTATGATAGTTTTACTTCTCTAAGTATTATATGCCAGGCAAACCAATTTGATCATAATTTCAAACTCTTCATCTACATCGGACATAAAGTTCAGAGTAGACTCCTTAAATCCTTCTCTTAAATCTTTCTTATTGTAAGTATAGGCATCTTTTCTTATATCTAGAATAAATTGCAGTCAGGTTCCAATTAGAATTTACATATATATGTATGTGTATATATACACACATATATGTACACAAACATATATGCAAATATATTTGTTAGCATAGAGGCTCTATAAATTAACTGCATTGGTTTATGTGGTTTCAAATTCTATATTTGCAAGAACTTTATTCATTAAAACAAAGTTAGTGCTAGTACATCACATAAGTTTTGTGACCCAGGTATAATTGTATGAAAAATACTTGTCTTTTCTGTTTTTTTAAATAATGAAGTATATTAAAATGAGTTTGTTTTAAAATATTTAAATTTTAAATATGTCTTGTACAGATCTGTTTATCTTTATTATCTCCTAAAACTTCAGAGCTCATAGAGTCAAATAAAGTTTGTATCCTATGACTTATGCCAACAAAGCATTCTATATTTTCATCTTAAATCAAAACTGGAGATTTGAGATTAGGTGAGACTTTTCTGCATAGGTATAGTAGTCTTACACTCAGGAAAAAATGTTTTGTTTAGAAACCTACACTTAGTGTTAAGTGACATTTTAATATGTGACATTCTATACTTATTAGAAAAAAGTCTCTTAAAAGAGCACATTTAAGTAAATTTTTGAAACAATTGGAAAGACATATATAAATATCAAAAATCTATCAATATGTGTGAACTATTTTTAGCTGAGTGAGAATTATTAAAGATTTTCCAGTCAATAAAATTTAACTTCCTGAGCACTGTATTTTGTGTAGGATTAAAATTTCAGAGATCGGAAATCCAAGTCTATGGCTTTTCCCTAAAAACTTTCTTCTTGAATGTCTTTCTTTCTTTCTTTCTTTCTTTCTTTCTTTCTTTCTTTCTTTCTTTCTTTCTTTCTTTCTTTCTTTCTTTCTTTCTTTCTTTCTTTCTTTCTTTCTTTCTTTCTTTCTTTCTTTCTTTCTTTCTTTCTTTCTTTCTTTCTTTCTTTTCTTTCTTCCTTCCTTTCCTTCCTTTCTTTCTTTCTTCTCCTTCCCTCTTCTTCCTTCCTTCCTCCTCCCTTTCTCTTCTTTCCTTCCTTTCCTTCCTTTCTTTCTTTCCTTTCTTCCTTCCTTCCTTTCTTTCTTTCTTTCTTTCTTTCTTTTTCTTTCTTTCTTCCTTTCTTTCTTTCTTTCTTTCTTTCTTTCCTTCCTCTCTCCCTTTCTCTTCTTTCTTTCTTTCTTTCTTTCCTTTCCTTCTTTCTTTCCTTCCTTTCCTTTCCTTTCTTTCTTTCCTTCCTTTCCTTCCTTTCTTTCCTTCTTTCTTTCTTTCCTTCTTCCTTCCTTCCTTTCTCTTTCCTTCCTTCCTTCCTTCCTTCCTTCCTTCCTTCCTTCCTTCCTCCTTCCTTCCCTTCCTTCCTTCCTTCCTTCCTTCCTTCCTTCCTTCCTTCCTTCCTCCCTTCCTTCCACCCTCCCTCCCTTCCTTCCTCCCTTCCTTCCTTCCTCCCTCCCTTCCTTCCTCCCTCCCTTCCTTCCTTCCTTCCACTCTCCCTCCCTTCCTCCCTCCCTTCCTCCCTTCCTTCTTTCCTTCCTTTCTCCCATCCTTCCTCCCTTCCTCCTTCCTTCCTTCCTCCCTTCTTTCCTCCCTCCCTTCCTTCCACCCTCCCTCCCTCCTTCCTTCCTTCCTTCCTTCCTTCCTCCTTTCCTTTCCTTCCTTCCTTTCCTTCCTTCCTTCCTTCCTTCCTTCCTTCCTTCCTTCCCTTCCTTCCTTGCTCCTTCCTCCCTTCCTTCCTTCCTCCACCCTCCCCCCTCCCTTCCTCCCTCCCTTCCCTCCTCCTCCATTCCTTCCCCCTTTCTCCCTCCCTCCCTTCCTTCCCTGCCTTCCTGCCTTTCTGCCTTGTGGGTAAACACCTGATGCTCAGGGATTTCACCTGACACTGTAGTCTCAAATTACTCCTTGTGGTGCCCAGCTGGGGACCATATAGGATGCCAAGGATCTAACCCAGGTCAGCTGCATGCCTTACCCCCTACTGCACTGTCTCTCAGGCCCCTTCTTTGATGTTTTATTGCCCTGTTGTCTGAGTGCCCTTGGTTTCAATGGCCATCTTTGACTCATTCATATATTCATCAGTCTAATAAGAGTTTTCTATTAATTCTTGATAAATGCTGCATTCCTTTACTTTTATCACAAAAGGATAAAATGTATTAAGACTTTCTTTGAAAGGGATGATTTTTAATTTTATTTTTCTCATCTTGCTAAATATTATTTTTTAGTTTTTCTTGCCCTTTTTCAGAACAAGTTTGTCTCTGTGTGTGTGTATGTGTGTGAGCATGCACATGTTTCTGTGAATTGTGTTCATGTTTCCCTGTATCATTTCTTTCAGAAGTGGAGAATTTTGCCATGCAGCTTTTAGTTATGGGGGAAATTATCTTGAACAGTGAAAGAAATTTTAACTAGATCCAAGTTTGAGAAAATTGGGTTCCAAGGGTGTTTCCATTGAGTAAGGTCTAGAAATTGATCTCAGTTTTGTAACCAATGCATCCCTATTTAAAGCAGTGTATGTTTTAGAGCTTCTGAGGTGAAGGAATATTTGAGCCATCCAAGTAGAGCCAGAGTTGGGAGTTCATGTTCTAATTTTCCCTTGTTATCTCTCCAATATGCTGTAAAACTGGACATAGTGTAACAGTATCTTTTTCTGGACATGTATTATTTCATTTGCCCACTGCTTTCATGTATTCTATGGTAGATAACTCAAAGCAGAAAGAGATTTTGCTGTATTTTCCCCCCCACAGTTTGAAGGTACCAGACATATGTGTATTTATATGAGCATCTTCTTCCTTTTCCTCCTTTCTTAGCTTGTAAATGGTTTTAAATACAGCCGATCTATTGAGGTTTTTTATGTCCCTTCTTGCATAAAGAGAAATACTAATGTGGTGACAAATAGCGTTAAAAACAAGAAAATGAATATTTTAGAAAAACAAAGCCATAGAAAATCTTGCCCAATCTTTAACACATCAATATAACAGCTGTTCTATTTTTAAAGTTTCAAATGCCTTCACATGGTGAAGCTTTCAGTAGCATTTCTTCCATGGGAAAAACTGCTGACATTCATTTTATTGGTACTAAAAGGAAAAATCAAATACAGAGACTAGTATAGTATTTGGGTGTAATTGAGCTCTTGGATACCTAAGTTGAAAATTTCCAACTTTTCCAGGACCTCAAGAATAATACTAAAGGGGCTTGGAAAATATCTTTTAGATTGTGTTTTCAGTACCATGTTTAATTTCCAGATGTATTCTACCCTTTTATAATTAATAGTGCGTTGTGCTGTCTATCATGCGCCCCAGGTGTGTTGTCAGGGATATGGCGAAGCCTGCTGTCTGCAAAACACCAAGAAATACTGAAAACCAGCCCCACCAACCTTCACCGTGAGTATGGCATTGGTTTTATTGACTGAAAAAAAATGTCGTCTCTAACACAGATCATGGGGCACACATACAATATTCACATTGCATGTGAGAGCAGAACCTCTGGCTACTTTGGCCTTCAGGAATTTAAAAGGTTACTGTGAAGGCAGATAATATTATCAGGAAATATGGCTGCCTCTTAAAGTATCTTTCATAACCAGTGCCTTTAATACCTTATTGCAAGAGGAATCTAAGGGAAGGGATACATATTTTTAGGACTTTAGAAAGAAAAACATCTCTCTCTGTCACTGTTTGATTTCGATTGTCTCTGGGCTAGAGGCTAAGCCTTAAAGTAGAGAGGCCGGCACCTAGATGGGAAGATAATGGAGTAGCTTGTAAATGACATATGTGCAGAGACAGTTGATCACGAACCCTCATAGTATATTATTTGAGCAGAAGTTGAATCCCAAAGAGTAGATTGCCCTGCAGAGTTCATTTATATTTTTGAAATTTTAAGTGTAGATAGTGAAGAGTTAAAAGAGCAGCTGAAGGAAAAGCAGGAAGTGGGGAGTAAACCAAATAGAAGTAACCTCTCAGTTTCAAATGTGGATTTTGATGAAATGAAATGTAAAGAGCTTTAAAATTCTGCAGAGTAGCAAGATATATTCAGTCTTCTGCATAGAATTATGCTCCTGGTAAGAAAAATTAAACATTTTCTTAAAATGTCTCAGCAGCAGCAGCAGCAGCAATACTCTTAGCATAACTATTATAGCTGAAATAGTTACTACCAGGAAAAAGCCACATTTCACAGCTTACAGCAAAAAGATATGTGGATTTTTTGAGAAAAATGCCCTATGAGTGATGTTCTGTAGATCTCTTTACAGAATTTTTTGAAGTAAAAGAAAAATAAGTGGAAAAAATGGTAAAAATTCCGTGAAGAAAACTACATTTTTTACAGCTCTTATGCAGAGACAAATCTTTATTAACATAGACAAACACAAATGAAATAAAACAATATAATTCTTATGTTGTTATATTGTAACAACAAATTATTAAAACTTTTATTTAGAATATACACTTTTGGTAAATATATTTTAATAAACTCAATAAATGAGTTATAAAATTTATTTCAGTAAGTAAATTAGACTAGTGTTTACATCATCAGTAATTTGAAAAGATTAAAAATAATTTTGATTTAACCATACTGAAAACATTTTAAATTTACATGTAAAAAGAGCTTGGAAACAACTCTTATTAATATTTTCAGTTACTTCTAAAGTGTTCTTACTGGGAAGCCATTTTACTGATGATGTAAGTTTTCTTGATCATTCATGAAACTATGAAAACATTTTATTTTATATAAAAACATTTCATAACATTTTATAACATGACAAAAAATATTCTATAACATTTTAGTTATGATTTAATTCCTTGAAAAGTATTTTGAGGAATAAAGATTAATTTAATATTTATACTATATTTGTATATATACGACTCTTTAAATTTATATATTATGATTTGGGATTTAGTATTAACATTCACAAAACTTTGATATGGGCTTTGATTTTAGGGGAAGTGGTTATTATTGACAAGTGGTTCATTTTCATAAGCGTTAACATTTATGCCTTATAAACACAACTTCTTTAAACTTGCAGAAAACCTTTTTTTGGGAATAAGCAATGTAGTAGATTTTTCAAAATTTCAAGGTATTTTACTCATATCACATGAAGTGGTTTAATTCAGACAAAATGTAAAAACAACATTATTTCAATGTAGAAAACAATGCTTGACTAATGAAAAATGGAGAGAACAATAGCAGAAGCATTAGATACTATCAGCAGTGGTAAATTTAACATTTGACACCAATTAGATGATTCTTGGTTTTTAAACTGAACTCCTTTTAAGACCACATGAGTATTACATATGTTAAAGACTGGGCCCCATGGGATGAACCAAAAGTCACAGCAGAGACTGGCAAGTTACCCGTGGTGTATTTGGTATGCCAAAAACAGTAACAATAATGGATCTCATTCCCACAAATGAGACGTTACTGGCGCCCACTCAAGGAAATCGATGAACAATGGGAAGGCAAGTGAAGTGAAGGATACTATGTAATATGTATTATTACATAGTATATGTGTGTATATATATATGTATATATGGAGAGAGGGGAGAGAGAGAGATGTTTTCTTATAAACTGTCCTATTTTTTTGCACTGTCTGTTGGATAAATTGGAATCATCATTATTGAGACAGCAATTACTATTTTCAATAGTATCTTTCACTTCAGGTGCTTTTTTTCTTGTTTTAATGTTTATAGACTTATGTTTTAGTAATGTGTTGCAACTTACATTGCACTTAGCAGAACTCTTCAAGCCCCTTTTTGTGTGTAGTGGTCCAGAAGAACTAACTGTAAGCTCTTTGGATCTCTTTTTTTTCTGATAGCCTTTTTTTTCACTATTTTCTTTCAAATTGAAATAGTGAACTTCTCTTTAGGTGAACCTGGAAAATTGAAAGTTTTCAGTTAAGTTTTTATTTCTACTGATTCTCTGTAGACAGTAGTTTTTGTGAATTGAACTGTCATTCACATAAATATCTTTCTAGGTTGATATGAAAAGGGGGAAACAGTAAGTTAATGGTGAAAGTGGTGAAGTATGGATATTAGCAAGTGGGTCAGTGTTTTCAAATTCATGTTAAAAATCTATTAATGGGTCTGAAAGTCACAAAGTGGTAGTTAACTTTTTGTAAAAATATTTCCCATGAAATAGAAGATAACAAAATGTTAGGGTGCAACCCAGTTTAGTATTTTGGATTTCTGAAATAAGATGATAGATATAAAATTTAATACACCAATTAGTTATTTATAAGGATGTACATATAGTAATAACAATGCTGTCAGTGTTTTCTGGGAATTTTTTAAATAGGGTACAATAATGACTTTTAGTTAGAGTGGATTGGGCATATCTATGCTTTATATGTGTATTCCTACAAAATATATATTACTTTGCAGAAGTGGGAAGATGGAATAAAAACTGTATGTGAACAAAACTGGAAACAAGTATACCAATTAAAAATATTGCAGTACTTAACCTAAATATGATAAAGCCTTGACCATTGGGATAACAGATGCTATAATAAACGTTTCAAGTACCAAATAACATTTGAATGTGCAGTGCTTGATTGTTATTTGAAAAAGTTTTGTAAAGAAAGAATTTAAGAAGATTGTCCCATCAGAGGTCTGGATTACTAAAAACTACTAGCTGAGAAGTTGGAATAAAGAAGCATATGAGGTCCAGTGGTAGATTAGCAATAAAGAGGTCAGGTTCTAATAGAAAGATTTTGATGTTTCCCCTCGTCATACAAAGGTGTAGTTTATGAATCTGAACCACTTATCTGACTGGGAAAGTAGATAACATTGCTAAATAGAGTATAGTAGAAAAAATGACAGAGAACTGTTGCTAAAACATGTTATTAAAGTATGGGCAAAAGAGCTGGATTGCCACAATTTAATTCTTGAAAAAACAAATTAGCATGGTGGACATATTCAAATACCAGACATAAAACAAAGTATATGTATTTAAGAGATTAAAAACATTTTTTGGATTTGGTCACAAGGGTAATTGGTGAATTTGTTATGGATGATACATCACTTGATCACTTGATCACTTGATATCCCGTTATTCATCAATTTGCTCGAGCGGGTGCCAGTAGTGTTTCCATTTGACCCTATCACGTGCCAGTGTAGCCCAATGGCATCTGTTTGTTTGGGGATATTAAGAGCCTCGACTGTGTGTTTAGGGTCTGATAAGGAAGTCTGACCATCTTGCAGGTGGGCGGCCATGCGATCTTTTGACATCTCCTGGGATCCCATCGGTAATGGCTCTAGTCCAACGGTCATCTCCAGATCGCATTATATGACCAGCCCATCTGATTTTTGATGTCCTGGCAGATGAGACAGCATCCTTGATTTTAGAATAGCGACAGAGGTCGGAACTCCGGATTCCTTCTCTCACTTGAGTGAGGCGTGATATTCCAAGCATGGCTATTTCAATTCCTCTTTGGGAGACCCAAATGGTATTCTCATCCTGCTTTAGTAGGGCCCAGATATCTGAGGCATATGTTAATGCAGGGAGAATGGTGGAGTCAATGAGATGTGCCCGGAGCCGGAGGTTTTTTTGTTCTTTTGGCTATTGTTTCAATGTTTTTGAAGGCAGTCCATGCCACTCATTTCCTCCGGCGCAACTCAGGTTTTAGATCGTTCATCATGTTGACTTTTCGACCTAGGTACACATAGCTGTTGCATTCAGAGATGTTTGTTCTATTGAGAGTGAATGGGGCCTCTGGAACTATTTCATTTCTCATGAACATAGTTTTGTTGAGATTCAGCTATAGACCTATCTTTCCACATTCTCAGTCAAAGTCAGCCAGCATTTGTGCCGCTTGGCTGATGTTTGGTGTTATTAGAACGATGTCAGCAGCGAGCGGAGGTGGTTTAGTTGCCGGCCGTCTACCTTCACTCTCATTCCTTCCCATTCTAATTGTCACATGATATTCTCGAGGGTGGCGCTGAAGAGTTTTGGTGAAATGGCATCACCCCTGTCGAACCCCTCTTTTGAAGTCGATGATCACTTCCCTGTAGAATGGTGAGATCCTGGTGGTGAAACCATAATATAGTTCATAAAGGATCTTTATGTATTGGGTTTGAATGCCCTGTTTGGCTAGGGCTTCTATGACCGCTTCAGTCTCCACAGAATCAAAGGCTTTCTTTAAATCAATGAATGTGAGACAGAGCGGCATCTTGAATTCTCTATAGACTTCAATGATTTTGGTTATTGTGTGGATATGATCGATTGTGCTGAATCCTTTTTTGGAAGCCAGCTTGTTCACATGGTTATTCTTCATCTAATGTTCTGCCAATCCTGTGCAGGATGACTCGAGTGAACAGTTTGTAGATGACAGACAACAGGCAGATGGAGCGATAGTTGCCAATGTCATGAATGTCTCCCTTCTTGAACAGTAGAACTGTCCTGCTGGTTTTCCATTGGGAGGGTACCTTACATTCAGACAGGTAGCATGTGAAGAGTCGAGCCAGTGCATTGATGAGAACTGACAGCAGATTCTTCAGGTGTTCAGGTTTGATCTTATCTGGGCCTGATGCTGTATCACAGATGATACATATGTGTACTTATATGGAAATATACAAGGAGAAGTGAGGAAAAATATGAAACGATATGGCTTTTAAAAATCACTATGAAATGATAATAGTTGGTAGATGGGAAGTAGGTAAGTATTCCTGTGTTGCTTGTTTTGCTCTATTTTATGTCTTGATTGTTGATACACATGTCATTCTTTTTTTATAATTGTGTATATAAGCTATTGGCGGTTTCTTCTATTTCTATTAAAATATCACTTAGGCTGTATGTAGTGCAACCCACAATGTGTAAGAGAAGGAAAAGAGAGCGAGGGAGAGAGCAAAGAGATAAAGAACCTTCATTTTAGGCAGGCTATGGGAGGGGGGAGGGAATTGGGGGCATTGGTGGTGGGAAATGGGCACTGGTGGAGAGCGGGGTGCTGGAACACTATGTGACTGAACCCTCTAAACATGGACAATGTTGTAATTGTATATCTCATGGTTGTATAATAAAAAATTTAATAAAAAATAAAATAAAATATCACTTAGGCATATTGTGTAAGTGAGCATCACCTAATCAGAATAATAAAAATAGCAAAATATTACTAGAATTCAACAAATTGAGACATATGCCTTTCTTACAGAGAAGAAATTTAGGTAAATGAAATTGAATTTCTCTCTTGAGCTCCTGCTCACATAGGGTCTGTAATTTCATAAGTGTAAATTATAATGCTATAGTAAGTGTAGTACTTGAAATATACTTGAGAAGAGAAAAACTATTTATATTCTTTGGGCATAGTGTAGTCAGGGAAGCAGGAAAATTAGCTAATCTTCATTAGCTAATTTTAATTTTTAAAGATATTCCATGGATAGTTAAGTTTGGAGTTGTCTTCCGAAAGAAAAAAATAGTTGCTCCAAGAGCAAAAACATCAGGATACACTGGAGCTATTTTAATGTATGCACTTATTTCTCCAGCCTGTGAATGAGGGTACTTGATGGGGGAATTAGGCTGGACATTTACTTTCTAAGTAATAGGTGAGAGAGAGAAAGAGAGAGAGAGAGCAGAGAAAAAGGAGAAAGTAGGGGATCTTAATTCAGACATGTTTTACTTTTTCCTTGATTTTACTTTCAATACTGAGTTTTAAAATTTGAGGTAACATTACTGAGTATTGATTTTTTCCAAAGTGATTACGTATCTTAAAATCCTGGGAAATATTTAATCTCATCAGCTTCAATCATGTATGTACATGTCCATAAGTGGAAAATGTAGGAGTTATGAAACATTTGAGGAATTTTTTGTACTCAATGTATAGTTCAATGATTCAATAATAAAAGAGAATACAAATCCTTTAGTTCCAAAGATTAAGTGGATAGGATAAATTCAAGAAGCGAAGTTTAGACATTAAAGCAAGTTGAGCTATAGCATTAGATAAATATTTTTAGCTCAAGGAATTACCAAGACAAGTGGCTAATAATATCCCAAACTCATGAGAATCTTAGACTTGATCACTTGATCACTTGACATCCCAGTATTCATCGATTTGCTCGAGCAGGCGCCAGTAATATTTATATTTGACCCTATCACTTGCCAGTGTCGCCCAATGGCATCTGGTTGCTTCAAGAATACAAAGAGTCTCAAACTGTTCATTCAGGGTCTTGACGAAGAAGTCTGACCATCTTGTAGGTGGGCGGCCCACATGATCTTTTGACATCCCGTGGGATCCAGACGGTAACGGCTCTAGTCCATCGGTGGTCTCTAAATCACATAATATGTCCAGCCCATCTGATTTTTTGATGCCTTGGCAAATGAGACAGCGTCCCTGACTCTGGAACAGTCCTAGAGGTCGGAGCTCCAGATTCCTTCTTTCACTTGCGTGAGGCGTGATATTCCAAGCATAGCTCTTTTGAGTCCGCTTTGGGAGACCCAAATAGCATTCTCATCCTGCTTTCATAGGGCCCAGGTCTCTGAGGCATATGTTAATGCAGGGAGAATGGTGGAGTCGAAGAGAGTGCCCAGAGCCGGAGTTATCTTCAACATTTTAGCTATTTCTTTGATGCTTTTGAAGGCATTCTATGCCACTGTCTTCCTCCTGTGCAACTCAGGTTTTAGGTCATTCATCATGTTGATTTCTTGACCTAGGTACACATAACTGCTGCATTCAGAGATGTTTGTTCCATTGAGAATGAATGGGGCCTCTGGAACTAGTTCATTTTTCATGAGAATCTTAGACTAGATATAGTAATTTGTCACTTGTCATTTGTCTTTCCATTGTTCATTGATTTGCTTGACTGGGCACCAATAACATCTCTGAAAGCCTCAAACCATTCGTTCAGCTCATGGGAATGAGGTCTATAATTGTTACTGGCTTTTGGCATATCAAATATGACATGGGTATCTTGCCAGGCTCTGCCATGTGGCTTGTATACTCTCGGTAGTAGGCTCTCTGTGCATTTACTGATGAACCACGGGAACCATGTGCAACAGGGAGAGATCAGCTAGAGATCAGCTTATCTCTTGGGTGGAGCTCTGATGAGCTGTGTATTCTGGATGTTGAAAATGGTGGCCCTCAAGGTGTGGGGTTCCTCTGGCTTCTTGTGAGGCTCTATTGGGATGGGAGGCCAGGGCTAGAACTCGACTTCCCTCCCAGATGCATCCTGATCAGATGAGCACAGGGAGAACTGGTAGCAGATCTGTCCCTTGTAGCTGTGTCTCTGTTTCAAGCATACCTGGGCTTGAAATAGGCTTTGCTGTAGGGAGGGACTCTTACAAGCAGGACTTGAGATTGGCTTATCTCTTGGGTAGAGCTCTGATGAGCTGTGGAGTCCACATGTTGAAAATGGTGGCCCTAATGCTGTGGGGGGGTTTCTCTGGCTTCTTACAACCGAATGGTGGGCCAGGGCTAAACTCGCCTTCCCTTCCAGACGCCTCATAATCAGTTGAGCACAGGGAGAGTCAGTAGCAGCTCTGCCTTATGTATCTGTGACAAATCACAGACAAATAAAATAGCATGGGGAGAAACAGAGAAAGGAAAAAAATACTAAAAGGTAGCATAAATGATATTTGCCACCAGAATTCAGGGAAAATCAGTATATCATGCCAGAACATAGAAGAAACTTTTGGGCTTTTCTGATCCTACCCTTATTCTAGCCCCTCAAATTTCCATGTCCTGAAAACCTCTTCCCTTCTTAGCCTGTGAAAACTTGATTGTTCGGTCTAATTAGAATTGCTATAGTTGGAATTTGAAAATACCTGTATAAAGCTTGCCTTGCATGCACCTACACCAACTCAGTTGCCAGCAGCATGTATTATCTGCTTAACCCCACCAGAAATGATTCTGACCATAGAGTCAGAAGTAAGCCCTGAGCACCACTGATTGAGCGTGCCCCCAAAATAAATAAACTAAAAAAAGAAAGCTACGGAATAGCTATGCTTTCACAAATAATTGGATCTCTGTGGAAAATAACAGAGAAGGAACAAATTGAAGAGTGATCTTTGTGGATTATAGCCCAGTTTAGTCGAGATATTTTTGCTTCATTTTTGTTGGTTAGGTATATGGTATCAAATATATGGAACCAGAGAGCTATTACAGTGGGAAGGGCAGTTACCTTTCATGTGGCCAACCTGGACCTATCCCCAGCGCCTTGTCTGTTCTCTGAGCACCAGTATCGCACAGAACCAGAGCAGGTCCTGAACATAGCCTTGTGTGGCCAACAGATAAAACAAAAGTACTAATAGGACTCAGATATAATTCACACCTCATTCATTCTATTTACTCTTTAACCATCACTAATTCATTTTTTATCTATATGAAATTGTCTAATCAATGTTTAAAATTAATGTAACAATACATCTCTTTTGTGTTTATATAATTTAGCAATTGTTTTACAAAATTATTGATTCATCATTGGTTTGCAGTATTAAGGAACTTCTGGGGTTTAGCATCAGGCCTCAATATGGATAGTTCCAGTGAGCTAATAAAGTTCTAGTGTGTCTCATTCTTTCCATGCTCCTTCCACTTTTCCTCTGTTAACTGCTGCAGTTTCCATTGAAATTTGGGTTTTTGTTTTTGTCATTTATTTACTTAAGTTTTTCTTATTCCACATATGAGCGAAACTCTCTGGAAATTGTCTTTTACTTCCTGACCTGTTTCACTTAGCATAATCATCTCAAGGTCTGTCTATTTTGTTCCAAAGGGCAGTTTCATCTTTTTTAATAGGAGAATAGTATTCTATCAGATATGAAATACTATAACTTCTTCATCTAGTCACCTAGCAAATGAGTGTTTAGGTTGGTTATATTTTGTTTTGATTGTTGTGAATAATTCTATTAAATCTCAGGTTGTAATGGTATGTGCAAGTAATTGTTTGAATATAATTTCAATATATTAGCAATAAATTGGGGGATCATACTGAGTGGTCCGGAGGTTGTGGTCTAATCTTGATTGTAGTCAAGGGTTGCTCCCAGAGTACTTATGACTACTTAGGTGCTGGTGATTGAACCAGAACTTCTGCATGCAAACTATGTGCTCTAGGCAAATGAGCTATCGTCCCTGCCCTAGCATTATGGCTGTAAGTTTTATCCATGCTGTAGCATGTATTATTAATACTTCATTCTATTGTTGCCAAATAATATTTTTTGTATAATATACATTATATAATGTAGATATATAGTACATATGTATACATTTTATGTTGCTTATATATTTGTCTGTTAATGGACATTTGGGTTATTGGTATGTTGGGACTATTATGTTTAAAATCATTTATAAGCAATTAAAATATATATATATAAAATTTCTGGGTCATGTGGGGTAATTGTAGATTAAAAATAGTTTTTTTTTGTTATGTCACACTGTATTTCAAAATGCAATACCATCTTTATGGTCTACCAGCCATGAAAGAGGATTTCAGTTCCTCTACAACCTTGCAAGCACTATTTACTGTTATTATTTTTAATACTGGCCATTTGTATACCTTCTTTAAAAAAATATGAAAATCTTTATCCATTTTATTGTCTTCTTTTATTATTGATTTATATTCTTTATATATAGTTCACTCTCTATCCTGTTAGGTAATAGATTTGGAAACATTTTTTTTCCATTGACAGTTTGTCCTCACTATCTTTTTTCCCATGTGTTACTAATTGTCTATTTAATAGAATATATTTAAGTATCTCTTTATGCATTTAATCTACATAGATAAGACAGTTAAAATATGCAGTATAATACCTTTGCAGTAAAGGGTTCTAATTATCACAAATGTGCGGGAGTCAGAGGCTAGGTAAGACAGAAAATGGAACAGTGTGCTAACAATTGTCGAGGGTACTAATGCCAACCTAGAACTGAGCATTAAATAGAGGCAAAAAGATACACATGACAACCCTTTAATGTATGTTCTGTAATCCATAGTCTGGAGGGAAAGGAAAAGAGAAAGAGAGAGAAATGGAAAGAAATAAAGAACCTGCCATGGAGGAGGGCTGGGGAGGGGGAGGGAACCGGGGACGTTGGTGGTGGGAGATGGGCACTGGTGGCAGGATGGGTGCTGGAACACTGTATGACCAAAACCCAAATATGAACTTTTTAATTATATATCTTTGTAATTGTAAAAATAAAAAATTAAAAAAATACTTTATTTAGAGGTGACTACAAGAGTATGCCACCCGCACGGCAAACCTGGCAAGCTGCTCCTGTTGTATTTGATATGCCAAATACCAGTAACAATTATATTACGTCATTCCCATGACCTAATATAATGGTTTGAGACTCTTTATGTTCCTGGAGCAAGCAGATGCCCTTGGGCTCTACTAGCATGAGACAGGACATATGGAGCTGTTACTCTTGCCCGCTCTAGCAAATAGATGATGAACGGAAAGATAGTGATAGTGATAGCGAAGAAAGGTCAGACAGAGACGGGATATTGAGAGCAAAGAATATTAATAAGGGAACTTACATACAAAGGAATGACCATTAGATTAAAATCAGATCTATAAAATGAGATTCTAAGAGCCAGATTAGAATGGTGGAATACATAGTAAAAAGAAAAAAGAAAATCATTGAAAGGAACACCTTACTGAGAATACTCTATTAGCTAGATGATTATTCAGATTAAAAAAAAAAACAATAAAGCTCTTCATGGACAAGCGACAGTTTGGGAAATTCACCACCTTGAAACAAATTTTGAAAGAAGATTAAAAGAGTTTTTACAAAACAAGAAAAATTTCTCAGCACTTTTCTATTGAGGATGACATCCACTTACTGAGCTTATGGTTGACCTATAGTAATGTCTGTTTTCTAAGAAATTTATACTTTTTCTGTAATTAACTTTTCATTTATAATGAATGCTCTATGTTGATTTAAGTTATTAACACCTATATTCTTTAATAATCTTTATTATTAGTGCAGGCACTACACATTATCTATTATATTTTCTATCATAAAGTCAATATTCCTTCTTAGGGTAAACTTTTCTTAGGCCAATTCAGATTTTTTCCTTTAGAGTCTCTTAATTCTCCTCTTCACACTCTGATTCAATTATGTATTTGCAGGATTTGTCTACTTCATGGAAGCTTTAAAATGTATCAGCCTAAATTTATTCATACCATTATTTTTTAAACATGTACCCACAAAACAAAAGGACAAGTTTTCTGCGGGGAGGGGCAGAAGTTACCCAGTGATGCTCAGGAGTTACATCGATCCCCGGCATTCCATACGGTCCCGAGCACTTCCAGGAGTGATTCCTGCGTGCAGAGCCAGGAGTAACCCCTGAGCATCGCTGGGTGTGACCCAAAAAGAAAATGGCAGCCCTCATGGTGTGGGGTTCCTCTAGCTTCTTGTGAGGCTTTATTGGGATCGCGGGCCAGGGCTAGAACCTGCCTTTTCTTCCAGGCACCTCATGAGCAGCAGAGCAGAGGGAGAGCTGGTAGCAACTCTGCCCCTTTGTATCTGAGTCTCTGGATGAGGCATATCTGTGTTTGAAATAGGCTTCACTGTAGGGTGAAACTCTAACAAGCAGGACTTGAGATTGGCTTTTTCTTGTATTTTTTAATACATAAACATTTTCATGTTTTAGAATATAAAACAAATGAGAAGCTCTTGCAGCACTGAAAATACTGTCCCAAAAGAAGGGACAATCAGGATTTAGTGTGCTATGGCAAGTGTATTGTAAGAGAATAAAATAAGTTTTAGAAGGCAACGTGGATTTAGGAAAGATTTGATCTGGGCTTAACTTTGATGGTTGCAATGAAGAGACAACAAATAGGGTATAATCATGGGCTTGTAGAAGTATTGAACCAGAAGAGGGTATTTGGCATATTCTGCTGGAAAGCAAAAGGTCATGTGTGCACTTTTAATATGCTTGATATGTCTTCAGTTTATTAAATGCATAATTATTTGCTAGTTTATGCAACTTCTTTTGTTGGTTCACAGTCTTTTATGTTATTGTTTGGGGAGCACACCTGTTGATGCTTAGGGTCTACTAAAGGTTTTGCACTCTGGGATCACTCCTGATGGTATTCAGGGGGCAATATGTGCTGCTGGGATCAGTTGTGTGCAAGTGTCTTACTGTTGTAATATCTCTATTGCCTCTTGTCTTATAAAACTCTTCCTTCTTGCTTAACTATTGGATAATGAAGAAAGGTGCTTTTTAAAACGTCTTGAGTATTAAAAGAATTTATTTCTTTTAAGAATAGAGCTATAGTATTTTTAAAATATATATAAGAATTGTTTCTTTTGGAACCTGGAAACCATTAGTTGCATTCACCAATTTTCCCTTGTTAACTGACTAGCTCTTTTGTTCAGGTTGCTTTGATTACTTTCTATGTTGATGACTAATAGAAGAGGATATTGTACTCTGTATACTGATTTTAATCCTTTGTTCCTTTAAATAAAGAATGTTTTAACCAAATACAGTTTTCCCTCCAATGTGCGTAATTGTGTTTTTGTTGAATCATTTTCTTCATTATCTTACTCTATGAGGAAGACTAAAATGTCACTTCTAGCATAAGCATAGCACTAGCCTCAGCCACAATCCAGACTAATGTTGTCCATTCTTGTGCTCTTATTAGGCAGTCAGACCAATATTATTTGTCCATAAGGATATTCTAACTGGGGAAATTGTTCAAATCCCAGCAGACTTTTTAATTGAACATTAATCATATCATTGCATAAATTTCAGAAGTCAGTGCTTCATTGAAAATGTAGATGGACACACACATACACATATAAATTTTTGGCTTTGCACCTGAAAGTTTAATTCTATATTTTATAATAAACTTGTCCTCTGTATCCTAATTGCTTTGAACTGAACTCACTTATGACATTTTTTCTTCAGCCACATGTAAGAAGGATTCACTCTACCTCAAATGTCATGAAACAGATACTCCTTGCTGTGCATAAGGACTGTGTATTTAGAAAATTTCTACAAGTTATCCTGACCTTCCTTACATAGAACCACTGGTCTCTGCCACTGAGATGCTATATAAAACTAAAGATTAGATGAACAAATGATAATCCCTTAAGTCAAAACAAATGTGATTATAACTGAATTGGAGCTCTTTTCCAGAGCCTAGATAGAGAAGATGCAAAGAGAAATAGATATTGGCAGCCTTATTATTAGAAAGTTGCTGTGCCTCAAGGCCCTGCCTGGTTATTCTGTGAATCACTGCTATTTCCTCTGCTGTTCCACAGAATCTTTTGTCCAGGATGAGAACGGTCTGACTGTGCCAAGAAAATAGATGGTTGTTGTGCAAAAACAGGAAGCTTATAGCCAAAGGAGAATTTGTACTCACTGGCTTCTTCTGTGATGGTATTAGAAAGAAGGTATCAAGTAAAAAATGATTGTGCACAAGACTTGAGGCAGAGTATACAATTAATGTTTGTGTAGCAAAAAATGATTTGGGTAGCTAAATGACTGTGCTTATTATGCTATAATAAACAATTAACTTTTTTAATGTGTTTAGATTATTTTTAGTAATACTAGATAGCCCCACTAGTAATATATAATTGAGGTCACTGGTTAGACAAATTCAGAAGCCATTGTGTTGGTGTTATTTCACTCTAAGTATAGCAAGTCTTATTTAAATATATGTAATTACAAATAACAAATATTGCATATTTTATAGTATTGTACTACATAAAATATTAAATATATATAATAAAATTTTTAAGTCTTGTGATACTAAATCTACTTAATTTACATATTATTTTTATAATTTACAAATGACCCAAATAGGTAACAGACAACATAAAATTCTTTCATTTTTTACTCAATTTTCAACAAATAAATTGAGATTTGTAAAAATTATTAAGAAAATTTTACTGTTAATATGGCAAGTAGATAATTGCATCAATGAATAAAACTTAATATATATAAAACTTATAGATTGTTATGAATGAAGAAAAATCTAACTCAAAAATATAGATCAGGGAAACTTGTTGGAGCTAGTAATGTTTGCTGTTTTATTTATTTTAACAATTTATATGTCTAAGATCATTCAGTAGACTTTAATAAAATATTTGTTGAATACAAGTTGTATTCCAATACTGTACAGCCTAAGTATGAAGGGAAGGAAATTTTCCCTATAGAATCTTTTTTATTATGAAAGATAAGAAATGGTTGGATGGATAGATAAGTGGATGAATAGAATGCTAAAATAGTGGCTATGTAGGTATATTATACACCTTGCTGATATACTTTTTAAAACATAAGTAGAATGTCTTCAAGGGTAAATGTATATGTATATATGCATATTTATATGCATACATAATTATATGTTATGCATAAATAGATGTTTACGTCTAATTATGAGATGTTTGGAGTCAAGAAAAGCTATGGAGGCAAAGTAAGGAAATTTGGCTTTGCTTAAAGAATAAGTTGTAATTAGATCTAAAGAAAAGATTATGGAATCCCAGACCAAGAAAGAAAATGACTTGTCTTAAAACTCAGAAGTGAGAATGAAAAAAAATGGTGTCAAATATATCTTTTGGTTTAAAAACATGATTAATGGTAGTTGGGGAATATAAATCTATGGAGAAAGATTGAGTTAAGTTTTTGAATGCCCTTGAAGTCTTAGGGTAGCTGATTTTACTCTAAGGAAAGAGCATAAGTGTGTGAGCATAGAGCTATGCAGTGGGAAGGAATGGTTCAGATGAAAGGGGTGTTGTCAGGTTGATGGAATTGTCAGAGGAATACTTGGATGATAATAGTGCATTCCTGAAGAAAACGAGACCAATTAGTATGATTAAAATAGACAAGACCTAGTTATTAATGATGATGATGATGATGATGATGATGATGATGATGATGATGATGATGATGATGGTGGTGGTGGTGGTGATGATGATGATAATGTAGTGGTTAAGAAAAATGAACAAGAGAAGGATCTGGAAGGAGAAAGCAGCAGGCTTTGGTGACAAGTGAATGTAGCAGGAAAGGACAGACTAAAGAGCAAAGACCCAAAAATGTCAGAATTTGAGCCTGGGAAATATGTAAAGGGAGTTAATGAAAAAAATGGCAAAAAATAGGGATATGAGAAAGGCATAAAGGTCTAGGCAATGACAGTTTCTAAAGTCTTCATATCTCTTCCGTCTCAGGGGAAATGTGATTCTGTAGAACAGTGGAGAGAATAGTTTCACCCTGCAACATGTAGAAGGAAAACCTATAGAGTTATCCTTAAGGATAGGACATAGGCGTGTCTTAGATTTCAGTTTGTTCTATACTGGCTACTATCAACTAGTGTAGCAATGATAGTGGAAATTTTATATTATTTTCTTTTAAAGTACTTTAATAAGTAAACATTTTTGTATACTATTACTATCTTTTTACACATGAGGAACTGTGCCATACAACATATTTAAATGAATATGCTATAAATATATATAAATATATACTTATTATGATACCAATATACAAGGTCAGACAAATGATGGATCAGGAGGTCTTGTCAAAATTACCACAAACATGTGGGAGTTAGAGGTTAGGTAAGACACAGAAGGGAACAGTGTGCTAATAATTGCTGAAAGTGATAATACCAACCTAGAACTGAGCATTAAATACAGGCAAAAAGATACACGTGATAACCTCTAAGTGTATGTATTACAATCCACAATGTGTAAGAGGAGGAAGAGAGAAAGAGAGAGAGATTGAAAGTGCAAGAGAGAAAAGAGATAAAAAACCTGCCATAGAGGAAGGCTTGAGAGGGGGAGGAAATCGGGACATTGGTGGTGGGAAATGGGCACTCATGGTTGAGGGATGGGTGCTGGAAAACTGTATGACTGAAACCCAAACATGAATATCTTTGTAATTGTTTATCTCACGGTGGTATGATAAAATATTTTAAAAAATAAATTAATATGCTAATATACATTCACTCACTAACATTGAAACCAGAAAGTGAGACCCCCAGAACGTTACCGTTAGACTTTATTTAAAACTTTATTATTGTTATTTTTTAGGAGCCGGGGCGATAGTCCAGAGAGTAGGGTGTTTGCCTTACACATGGCTGATCTGGGATCCATCCCCCATCCCATATGGTCCCGCCAGGAGTAATTCTTGAATGCAGAGCCAGGATTAACCCCCTGAGCATTGCCAGGTGTGACCCAAAAAGCAACATATATATATATATATATATATATATTGATTTTTAAAATATTAAAATATTGGGGAGCTTGGGCTACATCCAGTGGTATTCAGAAGTTATTCCACTATTCCTTGCTCTGTGCTCAGGAGTAGCCCTGTAGTGCTTGGGTGAACCATATCTCGTACCTGGGATTCAAACTAGAGGTCAGTGTCTTAAGCCAGGTCTGATTTGTCTGGCCCCTCCTGCAGACTGCTTCAGAGCTAGTCCCTATGGGTAAATGTTTTCAAGGATTCTATTGGTCCAGTGACTGCTCTGTTCTTCTCAATTCTGGGCTATGTTCTGGAGGAGTTAGAAGACAAAAATGCTATTGAGTTAATTCAGAGAACTCTTCAATTTGTAAGCAATATTGGCATTATATATATATAATCAGTGAGTTAATAATATGCTGTCTTTGTGGTATTCACTTCAAGTGGGAACAAATTCAAGGGGAACATAAAATTTGATAGACTTATAAGAATGAAAAAAATTCTATCTATAATTTTTTGGAATCTAAACTTCTGTGTGAAATAAGTGGTTTTAAATTTTATTAAGAGCAGTTTTTTGTTTTGCTTGCATGAAGTAGAATTGATGTTAATTTTAAAACAACTTTAATATTCTGAAAATGTATCCATCTTTTATCAATAAATTAAGTGCCATTTGGGGTAACTTTTTTTGGATTGCCATAGTTGATTTTTCAAAAGGAATTTCTTCTCATTAATTTGAAACATGTTTTTCTGTGTTGTCTCTGTTCTGAAGTAAGTGGCTGCATTTTACAGAAGTTGTTTTCTAGTCTTCTGTGTAATGCTGTGCCATTGGAATAAGATATGAACTGCTTTTGTAAAATGTAAAGTTTGCTTTGAATAGTAAATATTAATTATGAATAGTTTCAAAATAAATTCTCTTCCTGATGAGAGTGGTAATCAGAAGGAGTTGAAAATATGGGAAAAAAAAGAGAATGAAAGCTTTTCATTTTGTCCCTGAATTTTTTTCTCCAACATTCTCTTTCCATCCAGTGTCAGAGTTACTTCCACCATCTACTTAATATTCCAAGTATTTAAGGGTATCTAAAAACAGAATAGGGGCCAGATCGATAGCGCAGCAGGTAGGGCGTTTGCCTTGCACGCAGCTGACCTGGGTTCAATCCCCGGCATCCCATATGGTCCCCCTGAGCACTGCCAGGAGTAATTCCTGAGTGCAGAGCCAGGAGGAACCCCTGAGCATTGCCGGCTGTGACCCAAAAAGAAAAAAAAAACATAATAATAAAAATAAAAAAATAAAAACAGACTAATCCCTTATGTTACTTATTCTGAAAATGCAGGAGATAATCTTGGAAAATATCTATGAGAAACATTTAGGAAATTTCAGTTTGATTTATATTTTAATTCTGTGTATGGAAATTAGACTTTTTGCATGTGACATGGAGAGAATTTAATTTTTTTCCTTTTTACAAAGTAGGATCTCAGTAACAACTGTGTTCTCCATGCTGTGCAACACAGTAGCATATATATGAGTGCCCACTACTAATCTGTTTGTTTTGAGGAAAATAGAATTGAGTTATATATTTTTTTTCTGTGCACACACTCGCACACCTGTATCCATCTTCAACTGCCTCTCCAATCTGCAGTACTTACAGAAGGGTCATTTCCTGAGCTATTTCCAACATTTCCCTTGGCAGAAGTGTTCCCTACATGTCATCATCCCAGTCACATGTCAATTCTAACTCAGAATGTCTTTCACATCTGTTTCTTGTTTCTGTCCCTTCTGCCATCTTCTTATTTTAGACTCTCCTTCACTTTTATTTGGAGTTGGATATATATATAATCGGCATTTTTTCTTCTATTCCTTCTCCAGTCTTGTTCCTCCACTACTTCCATCCAAACAGCTGCTCTCTTAATGACCATTCTTCAGACCAAACTGCTCATGAAGAAACTATAGATCTTATATTGCCCAGTACATGCCTGTATTACTGTTCTCCCAATCATCTGGTCTACAAAACCACACATTTGGAACTGAGTGTATAACCGTAGGGCACTTGCCTTGCATGCAGCTGATCTTTTTTTTTTTTTTTTTTTTTTGCTTTTTTGGGTTACACCCGGCAATGCTCAGGGGGTTTCTCCTGGCTCTGCACTCAGGAACTACTCCTAGCGGTGCTTGGGTGACCATAATGTCGGGCATCAAACCCAGGCCGGCATGGGCCGGCCGCGTGCAAGGCAAACGTCCTACCCACTTGTCTGTCGCTCCGGCCCCAACATGCAGCTGATTTGGTTCAGTCTCCAGTGTCCCCTTTGAACTTCCAAGCATCACCAAAAGTAATCCCTGAGCACATAATCAGGACTGAGTCTTTGAGTACTACTAGGTATGGCTGAACCAGCCTCAAACCCGTAGGAAAGAACCGTTATGTCCCTACTTGCTGGAGATGCCTTCCATTTACTTTTTTACCTTGAGTGATTGCATTGACTAGCTACTGTATCACATTTACTCATTTACCAACCAGGTCTTCTCTGCTCAAATAGTTTTCTCCAAAGTTTTCTTAACTGCTTTCTTAACTTTTTCTCCAAAGTTTTCTTAAATTTCAGAATTTCCTCTTTGTCTGAGCTTTAGTTAAATCTTTTACACTTAGAAAGTACATCATGTTCTACCAGCTATTTATGTATGAGTCTTTCACATAATATATATTTCACATAATATTAAAGTCTATTTTTTAAAAAATATTTTCCTAATTCTTGCTGTAGAGAATCAGTGATTTTAGGTAAAATCAAATGGCAAAAGTGAAATCATCTGCAATATTGTCTTTTCCCAGCCTTCTCTCTTTTTATAAATATTAAAGGTAAAGGTTAAGATATACAGAGAAAGATACACTATTGTGTACTAAGAACAAAAGTCATCCTATTGACATGAACTCGGGGGTTTAAAATAATTATTGCTATTTTTTATTGTAATAAAATGGTGAGTTATAAAACTAGTCCCATAAATTCTAGTTAAATGTAAATAAGCTAGCAGATTTTTCCTAGCAGGAAGATGTTACAAAATAAATGAAAATAAAAATAGTCACTTGTCATCTGTGGTCACTTGAGGTTTCTTCCCAGACTCTGTTCCAAATGTTCAGATGTGACCTAAGGCAGGTTTGTAATTTCCTACACAGAATTTCATGTTTTCAATTAAACAAATATTGGGACAGAAAATTGTGTATATAAATCTTCAAATGCGAAGCTACTATTTTACTATTTGTAACAAAATAAATAAATTAACCTTTGTTTAATATGCTTCTATAAATCCTATTTAATCCTATTAATCCTTATTTAAGAGCTTATACTATTATTTAGCATGAAAAACCTAAATTCAGCATTTGTAACTTCTTATATTTTCATATATATATATTTATTTATTTATATCTACTATGTCTCTGTTGCTTACAAGTTTCCGCATGGTTTTTCAGCATGCCAGAAATGATAAAAATGTTAAATTATATGCCTTAGTTTATTATTTGTACATTGCTATTGTTCATTTAGTATATGTGACTGGAATGTATTATAGAAAACTCTGTTTATAGTATACCTCTGAATTTTTCAGAATGCATTTATATCTCAGCGTGAAAAGAAGGCAAAAAGGAATTCCAAACAGACATCTTTTTTCTATTATTAAATTATAGTAATCCTTTAATAAAATAGAAGACACTGAAAGAAAAATACAAAATAAAGGATATAAGCATGACCCAAAATACTCAATGCCAATGTTAAAAAGATGTTATTTGCAAAACTACGAAGAGCGAAGGAAGCACTGTAGTGCAGGACATAGTCCTTAAGAAATAAGGATATATTTGAGGCGCAAATGTACATTTTCTGGGAAAAGCATATAGGATCTAATTGTATTTTTAGCAGTTTTTGTTTTACAATCTTGCTATATTAACTCTCCATTAATGTTTTTTCCTAAAGAGGAAAGCATTATTTATTACACTTTTACTTTGAGAAATAGAATATTCAAGTGGGTTGCCAATAGATGATAGTATTTAGCATTCTACCTCTGTATGCTTCGTTTATTCACTGTATCACTGTGTATCACCAACAAAATTTAGTCCCCAAATTGAGTTAGGAGGTTCAACTTCAATGTTTGTCTAACAATTTTTCATTATACTTACATGTCATTTATCTTCATAATATTGCATCATTGGTTCATATATAAAGTCGTGTGGAACGTAAAAGAGAAATGTCGGACACCTACCAGCCCCCACATCCTTTTGTCCTGTTAACTACATGAACTTTTATCCTCCTTCATATAAAAATGTTATATGCCACCAATACAGAATTGCTGTTCTATATTGTGCAACTGTATCAGCATAGTAGTATACTTAACTCATACGAACTCAACTTTTCAACATTTTGTAAAAGATATTTAAATTGAGCTATTATTATGGTCTTAGAAACTTACAATTAGTCAGTTCCATATACGCAATGGTAGTAAAACTTGAAGCTCAGAACTTCCAAATTATTTTTTACATAAGGTTAATTATGCTCTTGGATAATTCATAGTCATAGTATCAGCATGATAGACATACTATGTAATGGAAATAGTGCAAGTTAATATATTCACCAAGTCCATGTTAAAATGGTATGCTTTATTACTTTCAATGTGCCCTGGTATCAGTTTGGATGCAAACTCCATAAATCAGTGCTTTTAAAATTGTTCATTTTTGGGCCGGAGCGATAGTCCAGTGGGTAGGGCATTTGACTTGCATGTGGCCTACCCAGGTTTGATCCCTGGCATCCCATATGGTCCCCTGAGCACCGCCAGGAGTAATTCCTGAGTGCAGAGCCAGGAGTAACCCAGAGCATTGCCAGGTGTGACCCAAAAAGCAAAAAAAAAAATTAAATTAAATTGTTCACTTTAGAAAAATAGAGCATTTATGAGCATACAACTACCAGCATACTAAAAATCACTCTTTCCTGCCTTTGTAAATGTTCTCACTCTGTGTGGAATGTCCTTTTTGCTATGTGGCACACATATGTGCAAGGACACAAACACATCTTACCTACTCAATTATCTGTTATTATTCACTTTTAATATGACTTTTCTATTTTAGAACAATTAACTTTTTTTCAATAATAGGTAGTTCTGTAACTTGTGAACCTTTATTGTAGCTTTAACCATCTATTACATTTATAAAATAAAATTTTGGATTTCAAATAAATACTATATGTGCCCTATACAATATGTGGGGTATACTTCAACTAAAAATTATTTTCATCAAAATGTCACTTTTAACTAGATTTTATATATTTTATCTAGCAACCATGACAACTCCAGTAGTTATTACAATATTTCATCTTCTATGTAGAGATACCAACTATACTCCATATATGGCCACATATAAGAAGATTTTTAAACAACTCAGCTGTTATTCTATCTTTTCCAATATTTAACATGTATTCCGACATATTTCTGCAGTACATCAATAAATATTTTCTGTGAATTTTAAAGTGACAGCATAAAATTTTTATATTATAACTTAGATTGTAGGTGGAAAATTACTTCTCCTTTCTAACCTACTTCTAAACCCATTTGATTAATCTTCCATATTTTCAGAGTATCAACAAAATCACTGAGTCAAGAAATCTGGGAGCCAGGTGATAGCACAGTGGGGGAGGGCATTTGCCTTGGCATATCCCTGGTATATCCCTGGCATATCCCTGGTAATATGAATAACTGATTTCATTTTGAACTTGTATTTTATGTGCTGTGGCCACACATGCTATATAAAATGTTTAAGTACTGCCTCTATGGTGCATTCATTACATGGAGATGATCAAACAAATGAAATAGATAACTGCTAAAGCAAGCATGCATTAGTAAAGCCAGGAGGGAGTGTTTTCAATTCAGTAAAGATATCAAATAAGGGGTCAGAACTATATGTGTCTAGAACACAGGAGAGAATTTGGGTCGTCAGAACTCCACCCAGCAGACCAGCCCATCAAAGCCCGGCTCATCGAAATCCACCCTGCAGCAGTCTTTTTTCAATCCGGCCCAGGTATGCTGATCCAGAGACTCACAGACATGGGGCAGAGCTGCTACTGGCTTTCCCTGTGCCCAGCCACTCATGAGGCACTTGGGAGGGATGGCGGGTTCTAGCCCTGACTTGCCACCCCAGCAGAGAATCACAACAAGCCAGACGACCCCCACTCCATGAGGGCCTCCATTTTCCACATCTGGACTTCCCCCTCATCAGAACTCCACCCAGCAGACCAGCCTATCACAGCCCGGCTTGTGCAGTTCATCAATAAATGCTGGATTTTGAGATGACTACAAGAGTATGCTACCCACACGGCAGAGCCTGGCAAGCTACCAGTGTCATATTTGATAGCCAAGTACCAGTAACAATTATAGACCTCATTCCCATGACCTGATGGAATGGTTTGAGGCTCTTTGTGTTCCTGGAGCAAGCAGGTGCCCTTGGGCTCTACTTGCATGAGACAGGTCATGTGGAGATGTTACTGGTGCCCGCTCGAGCAAATCAATGATGATCGGAAGACAGTGATACAGTGATGGGATGCCAGGGATATGCCAGGGATATGCCAAGGCAAATGCCCTCCACACTGTGCTATCGCTCTGGCTCCCAGATTTCTTGACTCAGTGATTTTGTTGATACTCTGAAAATATGGAAGATTAATCAAATGGGTTTAGAAGTAGGTTAGAAAGGGAGAAGGATGAAATTATAACCACTGGATATAATTTGAGGAAGAGAAACTGATAGATCCATAGAGCATATTTTATTTACAGGATGGACACAAATTATAAAATCGAATGGTTAGAATTTGTGAATGGGAAAGAAAGTGAATTATCTTCAAACTTCAAATTTTACCTGTTTAAATGGACTAATTGCTTTGTTAGAACTGAGGTTATTTAAGTGATTTCTTTAAATTATCAAGAACCATGGAGAGTTGAAGAATTTACTATTTTGCTAAGGTGAAACCATCATTGTTGGCCTATTGATAGACTATAAATAAAAAAAAATTATCAGCATTCTAGGAGGATCTGCTAAAACCCAAAACAAAGATATCCATAAATGGAGGAAAGAGGCTTGGTAGAGAGAGACTCAAAGTTGATTGGCCTGGCAGCCTCTCAGACTGTGACAAGAGATGCAGGGGCTGGAAAGTTGCCTGTGGCCTGTCACTGATTGTCTCCTTACAGGGCTTTTGCTGTTGTTATATTTCTCAAACTTGATAATAGGAGCAATTTTGAGTTGATGAGGAAGCATTTGCATTTGAACAGTCAGAGTTGTTCTAGTTCTGTTACTCAAGGAGTTCCTGACAAAAGTAAGGCTGCCAGAGTCCATATGGTCTGGGAAAGAACACCATGCTCAAGCTCAAATATGTGTGGGTCAGCAGACCGCTGGGTATTTTTTTCCCCAGTTCTGAAAGGTTGCTTAATCATTTGTCTCATTATTGCAAATGTTACAGTAATAATTATAAGTGGCTCTTCGCTTCCTAGAGCAGAAAATGCAAATTATTCCAGATTCACTCTACCTTCTGTCAGTATTCCCCTTCTTAGATCTAGGTGCCACCAAAGTATAGCTCCAGCTTTTTTGAGTCTGAGTCCTTGATTTCCACTTGGGTAATTTATTTTGTTTCCTGCAGCTATATATTTGCTTATTTCTTTCCTCCAAATACCATCCAATTTCTACTTTGCCTCTCTGAGGGTTTTGTAGTCCATGAGACTGAAATAAATATGTCCTAGATCATTTACTCAGGGAAAAATCTTAAACTGTATATGTAATTTCCAAGTAATTTCCTAGTATGAAGATATTTCTCATAGCAATATTGGAGATGTATATAAAATTATATAGCAAATCCAAAGCATCCTAATATTAATTTTTAGAAAAAAGATTATAAATAAAATAAATAATAGGTTCTTTCCTGCTAAACGATTCTCTCCTGTGTAGTCCTTTAGTTTTTTTTTTTTTTTTGCAGTTGTAAGCAAGCAAGTGTTTTCACGTATAGAAGGAGTGAGCCTAGAGACTTGTTCAGAGAAATTCAGGAATGTGTTTGGTCATAACTAATTTATAATCAATATTAATCATTACTGCTGCTATTATTATATTGTTAGTTTTTATTACTATTTGTTGTATTAGAAAGCAAACCAATGATACAGGTTTATTGAACATTTGTGATCATCTACATATAGTTTATCTATGCGCATTGCCATAGATATGTGTCCAAGATCTTGCTGATGGTATTACACAATTACTAAACAACTTTTAAAAAGTATTACACAATTATTTAAATATTTTTGTATAAACCTCAAGAACAAGCCTAAAAAAAAAAGATTTCTTACTCTGAGTTTTAGATTTGCCCACACAAGCATGTAACTAGTTCTTTACATAGCAATAAAATCTATGTAAAGAACTGTATCTGTATATAATGAAAGAAGAGTAGAAAGACACAAAAACTATTGTTTTTTCTCTTTTGGCTCACACCCAGTAGTGTTCAGGGCTCATTTCTGTCTATAAGCCCAGGGATCACTCTTGGTGGGCTCATGGTACCATCTGGCTTGCCTTCAGTAGAATCTCAGTCAGCTGCAAGAAAGTGCCTTACCCACTGTACTATCTGGCCACTCTTATGGCATTGTCAGTAGGAATATATTATAAAAATGGATTGGAGGATGAGGAGACTATTTTACTTGAGCACCACTCTTTTTCAAATTATCTATACATGCATTATTTTGTAATTAGAAGACTAAATTAAAATAATTCTCTCTGGTATATTGACTAGGACGTAACAGGTGCTTTATAGTTAGTATTTCCATATCACTCACCTTATGACATTCTTGACTTCAGTAATCTCTTGAAACTTCTGTATCAGCATCTATCTTATATTTTGGGACATGTTGGTGTAGTTTATTTATGGTACTCTTCATTTCTGTTTAGCATCCACTGCATATCAATAATACATGTTAGGTTCTAGGAACACAATAATGAACAAGCCAAATGTGGCCCATTATTTTTTTTTACTTCCCCCTCGTCAGAACTCCACCCAGCAGAACAGCTCATCACAGCCCGGCTCGCGCGGCCCTAGCAGCCTCACGGTTCATCAATAAATGCTGGATTTTGAGATGACTACAAGATTATGCTACCTGCACGGCAGAGCCTGGCAAGCTACCTGTGTAGTATTTGATATGCCAGATACCAGTAACAATTATAGACCTCATTCCCATGACCTGATGGAATGGTTTGAGGCTCTTTATGTTCCTGGAGCAAGCAGGTGCCCTTAGGCTCTACTTGCATGAGACAGGTCATATGGAGATGTTACTGGTGCCCGCTCGAGCAAATCGACAATGAACGGGAAGACAGTGATACAGTGATACCTGTGATACCTGGCTATGCTCAGGGCTTACTCTTGGCTCTGCGCTCATGGATCACTCCTGTCAGGCTCTGGGGACCATACGGGGTGCTGGGGATTGGACCTAGTAGGCCACATACAAGGCACATGCCTCACCTGCTGTATTATCTGTCCGGCCCCTGTTTTACTTTATTTTAAACGTTTATTATATTTTTTCTCCCACCGTGTTTTTTTTTTAATTTTTTATTATACCACCGTGAAACATAAAATTACAAAGGTGTTTATAATTGGTTCTTGGTAATACAGTATACCAGCACCCATCCCTCCACCAGTGCCCCATTTCCACTACCAATGTACCCCACCCCCAGGCTGCCTTAATCGCAGGTACCCCAGTTTCCTCTCTTTCTCTCTCTGTCTCTCTCTCTCTCTGTCTCTGCTTCTCTCTCCCTCTTATTTTACACATTGTGGCTAGCCCTGCAGATTATTTTTTGTTTATTTTCAGGCCACACCCTGTAGTTCTTAAGGCTTACTCTTCATTCTGTGCTCAGGGATCACTCCTGGTAGGACTTGGGGAAGCATATGTGGTGAGGAAAATAAGCCTGGCATTCAAGGCAAGCGCCATACCCACTGTACTATCGCTCCAGCCCCCAGGCCCATTTTATAGAATTTGTATTTTAGTTTGAAGATAAATCTGATTAAGTAGATATTTTTAGATAAATATAAATAAATAGATACATTGTTAAAGATTATGATGGGGAGCTAGAGCGCCCTATCTATCTGCATAGGTAAGCCTAAGCCTAAAGCCCTGCCAGGGTGATCCTGGAGAGCAGAGCCAGAAGCTTAGCCCTGAACATCATTAATGTTGCCTTAAAGCAAAAATATAAAGGATCATGGCGGATATAAGATTTAAATATAAGGTGCACTAATAAAGACCAATACAGGGCCTGCTGTTAATTTAGAGATCTGATTGGCTACTTTCAGAAGCCTGGGAATTAGAGAATGGGAAGAAGCAGTTTATGGAAGCGGGATCATATGTCCCTGATTGGAGGGCTATCAGTGTGTTGTGACATACTATGACTGGTACACTCTGAGGGGGCTAGAAGGAATAGGGGCTAGTTGGAGGAGAAACATGGGATAGATCTTTCAGGGTACAGTAAGGATTAGACTCATGTCAAATTTGATGGTGTTATTTTCAAGTAATAACTGTTAGTAATAATAATTCTAGAAAAAATATTTTATGTATTTTTAATTTATTTTTTATTTTAAGATCATGATTTTCAAAGTTTTTCACAATACAGATGTTAGAAATAGTCAACATTCAACACCAATCCCACCACCAGTGTGTTCCTGTTGCAGGTGGACCCCACGGGCGTGGCTTATGTGAGGCAGGAAGGAGAGAGAGATGGTTGCTTTCTCCCCAGCTGCCTCTGCCACCCAGGACCTGCTGGGCAGGCTAAGGACTGATAAAGTCTGCTATGAGCCCCTGCACGGCGTGGGCCTGAGCCCCACCAGCCCCACCAGGTTGCCGTCAAGCCACACCTGACGTCCGCTTGATCTCTAGGCATGGGAGTTGATCCCTACCACCCGAGGTTTCTCGGGGAACGACGGACTCAGGCTGGAGCGAGGAATTGCTCTTTGCAGGAAAGGAAAGTCAGTCCTAGGCCTTACCCAGGGCTGCCTTAGGGTTCTTGTCTTCCCTCACAGAAAAGAGTTTTCAGGAGTCCACAAGTAGTGAAGTTAAAACAGGTTTTATTAAGGAGGTTTTAGGAGAGGGGGGGGGAGAGAAGAGAGAGAGAGAGAGAGTAACACGCTCAAGGGAGAACGCAGGCTACTCCAAAGACAGAGAGCGAGTAAGAGAGAGTACACATCTCAAGAGGGGAAATGCGGGCAACACACATGCTTAGGCACCACATGTGCTCGGCCACATGGGCTCAAGCAGCATGTGTGTACATGCAGCATAGCGCGCAGGCAACATGTGTGCCCAGGCAGCATGTGCATGCAGTCCTTTGGTCAGGACAGCTTTTTATAGATTTCTCCCCAAGTTACTCCCATATGGGGCTTCAACCTCGGTTGCTAGGGCTATTGCCAAGGGGAGTAGACTTTGGGAGTGGTCTTCTTTGACTGGAATGCTTTGGAGTTTTCTGTGAGCTGGGTCCTGGGCTGGAAGGCTGATTCATCTCCCTCAGGAGATTTAATTAGCTAAAGCTATTAGAAGGGCCTGTGGCCTAGGGCTTCACACATTCCCTCTGGCCTTCCCTTCCCTCAGGGTCTGATGTTGATAGTGGACTTATCAAGTCTGGTTCCTGTGTGACAACAGGTGTGATTCTGGATCACTGAAGTACCAGTTTTATTTCTTCTTCTTTAGGAAATTTTATTGCCATATGCCTACCCCCTCATCCCCCCGTCTGCCTGCATACAACATTCCCACCACCAAAGACACTTATTTCCCACTCACCCCACATCCCCATTTCTCCTCCCTTAGCCGGCACTAATCATATTGACCATTACAGCCCATATATGGGAATGGCATTTATACAGTCATGACTTTTTTCTGGGTTGTTGTGTGTTGCAGTACACTGCTGCACAGAGTCTGCATCTGGCCTGGAGTTGCCTCCTGCAGGCCACTTTGTAGATAGGAGGAAGACAGTTTGAATGTTGCAGTTCATCTGTCCATGTATTCTATACTGGCTGGTATAAATATTCTCTCATGCTGCCACAATCATCATTGGCACACTGGTAGCTAGATTTTACCAGTGTATTTGCCTGGCCACTTTGGATCTCTAGGTATTTAGACCAGAGAGAAATGCTGTTTGCCTCCAAGCAAGTAAGCATGGCTCTCTGATGACTCAAAGGCATCCTATACTGAACAACCATAAAGTAAAGATGAGACTCTTGTGAAGGCTCAGAGAAATATATAACTGGCAATATAATATTCTTTGGTACAGATACATCCTTTGTATTCTGAGATATAGTTCATCTCAGAACCCCTCCTCCACTCTACCCTGCAGGATCACTTCCAAGGCAGATCTTGACCTGGCAACATTAATATCTCAAAGGGCCTAGGTGAGGTCCTGGGAGAAATTACTTGAGGGGATTTGACCCTGATGGCTTTACATTGGAGTGGGAAGTTTGGGTTGCAGGAATATAAAAACTAGCCTGCTTCCTTTCTTTCTCCCTTTTCGTTTTTTCTGCTGGCACTCCCCTTCTTGCCTCTTCCTCTCCGTGGGGTCTTAAAACATGGTGGCAGTCATCTTGGCATATATGTGGCTGCGGCCCAGCCTGGAACGGAATAAGTTCAGGGTTTTTCCTACTGCTGATTTGTATGCCAGAACCTGTGTTAAGTAAAGCATTTTGAAACTTCTTAGGATTCTTGCTTCTTTCTCAGTCCATGGGGATCCCCAGGGGCAAGAGGAGATCTCTGACCCTGCTCCCGGATTTTGTGTGGGGCGCTCCAGCATTTCCCTGCAGTTATGTGCAAATCTGGCCGATTTCTGTTCTTGCCTTTACAATAAGAGTTTCTAGAACATAGTGGGTTTCTATCAGTCAACCCAAAGCACTACACCACCACACAATGTCTGGCTGTGGGAATATATCAATAATTTTTTAAACAGTGAGCCCAAATAGAACAATAGATCCAGTTGAGATTTAATAATTTCTGTTGATTTTCATCTAAGAATATATGCTTGAACCAAATTTAGAGAACTAGCTCCAACAAGAAATACAGAATAGATTGTTCAGTGTATGCTTAGGACGAGCTCAAACAGAGGTTGAAAAAATTGAAATAAGTGTAGATAACATATTTTAAACCTATCTGAATAACATAATACTGTCATTTTAAAGAAAGCATTCATAAAGGTACTTTTAAATCTATTTTGGGGGCCAGAGAAATAGTACAGGGGTTAAGGCACTTGTCTTGTATGCAGCTTGTCCTTATTTAATCTATCTGCCCTTGAAGAAGTTCCCCTAAGCACCATTAGGAATAGAACCAGGAGTAGGTCCCTTGTACCATTGACCATGGTTCAACCCATATGTTTGTGTGTGTACATAGATTATATCCATATATAAATTGTACAACATGTTGCATATTGATCATTTAAATCTTTAAAATTTACATGTTGACAATTTACATAAAACTTAAAGAACTAAAATGAATACAGAAAATTCTGTCTTTAGTGTGTTTCAATTACCAACCTTAACTAAATCCATTTTAAAAAAAAATCTGGGACTCTTATCTAAGTCATCCTAAAAGGAAAGTAGTAACTGATTTATTTTTATAAATGACTTCCCTTAAATTGCAGACTTTATTTTTGAGATTGCCTAAGATTATGTGAGTCACATTTTTCCTTAAATTTTTAAAAGCCTTTTTATTTAACATTTTTATGTCAATGCATGTTGAACATATGAATGCACTTTCTTAAAATAAATGTCTAATACTGGACCACTTTGACTATGTCTTTTTTCTTAAAAAAAACTGTCCTAAGATCTGGATTCTTTGTATTTTTCTGGGTCATACATATAAGGGTGTCTCTAAAAAATATTCCTAAAATTTACTGTAGTTTATTCAGCATTCATTTACTCAATAGGTGCATGTGCATATGGTATGTGAGACAAAGGGCTAAGGGCTAGAGAGGATAGGAGTTGATGGCAAACCTGAAACCTGCTTTCCAGGGTCTTTATTTTAGTAGCAGAATTTCAGACTTGTAATCAAGTGAAAAAAGTGAAATATATTGTCTGTTATATAAAAAAGAACCTACACAGAAAAGCCTGGCAAGCTACCCGTGTTTTATTTACTTGTTATGCCAAAAACTAGTAACAATTATGGACCTCAGTTCCATGACCTGAAGAATGGTTTTGGGCTCCTCCTGTCCCTGGAGCAAGCAGATGCCCTTGGGTTACACTTGCTTGTGACAGGACTAATGGAGTTGTTACTAGTGCCCACTCAAGCAAATCGATGAACAATGGGAAGACAGTGATACAGTGACAGTGATTTAAAAAGAGACTCTCTAGAACAGAGAGGTCTCTGGAGGGCTTGAGTTCGTGCTGTGCTTTCTGAAGGCCCAGGTCAATTCTCAATACTGAATATGGTCCCCTTACTATTGCCAGAGAAGAGCCCTGAATAAGCAACAAGCTGGGAGTAACCCCTGAGCACTTCCAATGTTCCCTCAAAACTAAAACAAAAAAAATAGCTGTGTAGGAGTTCAGAGAAGCTACAAATGGAGTGGAACGTTCAAACAAATTGATAGACATTTACAGAATGAAGAAAGTATTTCAAACCACCATAGTATGTGACTGTTTATTATGAGAATTACATTAATAAAGGAGTCAATTTTATGATTTTGGTTTCATATATCATTTTTATTGAGGCTCCATGATTTTCAGTAATGTTGCTATTAATATTTAGAAGTATAAATGCCACTAGAGTGCCAGTGGGCTTCTACCACATTCCCTAGCTCCCTTCTTGCCCACCTCATGTACTTGGTGATTCAGTTCTGAAGGCAGAATCTTGTGTTATTTTCATTGCTCATTGACTATTTCATTTCTTTCTTTATGCTGGGCATAGGAATGAGATCATCTGGTAATTGTCATCTTCCTTGAAGTCAGAATTTTAGAGGTGTAAGAGATCATCCAGTGTAGCCTCTTTGCTTAAAATATGACCTCAGGCTTAGAGAGGTCAAATTACATTCCTGCTCAGGGATTTTGTGGAAGTGTCTGGAGGTTCCCCTGTCTGGCAGAGATGAGTGATTCCTGTTTTCAAATAGCCAGAGGTGCAGTTTGCAGCAGGAAAATATAGCAACCAAAGTGTATACACAAAATGTGCCTTATTGGTTGGCTTGCATTTTCAGATGATCACAGCTTATTTTCATCTGACTGTTAATTAGAATTTAAATGAGCAAGTGCATTTTAATCACATTATTCTAATAAATACAAAAAGTCAAAAAATGTTAAAGAAAGGTTTTTTTTTTTTTTAAATGGGTCAAGCTATTAATCAGTCCCAGTAAAACTTCTTGATATTTTGGTGGTTGCACTAGAATGCCCTGAATGGTCTCTGAGACTTAATCCCCAAAATAGAAAAAATGGGAAAATTAATTTACCTATAGTTCGTGGATATATTTGCCACATAGCCCCTCAAAGGCCCTATTCTGTGACTTTATTTTAATTTTTGTTTGCCATTTGGGACAGGAGGTAAAGCTCCAGGTGGAGTCTGTGCTGACGTCTGTTTGTTCTCAAGCCCAAAGTTCATGACATGCAGAAGAGAAACAAACAGGAGCTTTTCTATTTTAGTGTGATTGGCATCTTGAGTTCTTGTTAAATATTTTTTAATGGGAAGACTTCCTGGGTAGAAATCAATCATGGTGTAAAAAAAGGTCTGTTTCTTCTTCTTTTCTTGGTTTTATAAGGACAAAACAAACCCAGATTAGTTCACCTGATCATGTGGAGCTTCTAATGAGTGAAAACTGCATAAGTTGGAGAGTGAACTGATTCTTTTGCAGGTTTATAATCAGGTTCTAATTGTAAAGTTTATGCATTTGGGTACAGAGATGATTCTATCTAAGCCTCCATATAATAGAGTGGTAAAAGCTATTGCATTACAGTTTATTTTTAATTAGTGTATGTGTGTGATTGTGTGTGTTTATGAATTATGCTGCAGATGAACTCACTATTTATTTTATATTTTCATTACATGTTCACAAGTTTAGTTTTTCGTATTTTATAAGCACTGTTTGAGAAATTTTGATGGTCAACGTTGAGATGTTTGAAACACATTGTTTTCTAAGAATGATTTTCTGAGTGGCTACACTTCGAGGTCATTAAACTCTCAGTTCATAAGTGGAACATGAGTAGTGGTAGTTATAGTTTGTTTTATCAAAATGGCCCTTGGAAGATAGCAACTAACACTTCCCCAGCTGCATTTGTTCGTGTTTATATCCCTCATCGGTTTTTAATATAGAGGATTTATGTGGACAATTCAGTGTTATTGCTTAAACTTGATCTTTATAAGTATAAACCAAAACCATTTGGGGTTTGGGAAAACATTTTATTGGAAAGAAAGAGCACATTTTCTGTGCTCCACCATGCTATGATAACCAACCGACAAACTTATCACTATCAAATACTATTCTTTGAAAGAAAGGAAAGTAAAATGAAATAGTGGCAGACATCTCTCTTTTAACAGTGAAATGTATGGGAATTACATTTAAATAATATTTCAAAGTTGTACTCTGGCTTCTCCCATAATTATATGGGTTTATATGTGTCTCTAAAGCCTGAACCGTTATATATTATTCCCATAGAGCCTAGGGAAAAACTGTTGCACTAGGCTTGATTAGTTATACAGTTTAGATTAATAAATTATTTGTAGAACAGGAATTAGTAGGCAATAATAATCATAGATAGTAATTGATCTATTATTATAAGCAAAATTGAATCTTGCTTATGGAATGAAATGAATTTGAATCAATGTGATTTTAACAGAACGTTAAGTTTATTTTGATAAACATGTTTCCCTTGATGTGTAACATTTTTTTTCTGATGCCTTTTTATAGCTTCTTTTGCAGAAAGTAAAATATTGAAATAAATTAATTGCTATGGGGTGAGGTGTAGTTCACTTATATGCAATGGACAGAAGAGAGATAAACTTTTTCATAATAATAAAGATTCCATTACCTTCCCATAGAGTGGTTAAACCTTGACATGAGTTTTAAAATTTAGTTTAATTTTAGAATAAAATAAAATTGAAATAATAATATATGTGAAAGCTAGGTGATACTTAAGTGCAGCAAGATTTCTTGGCAGAGAGATTCAAAATTCCTGGTTATTAAAAGCCAGCCAGATAATATTCAAAAGGAATGCAAAAGCCATAAAATAAAATGGCCATTTAAAGTATTTAATGAAGTGTGAACAAAGCTCTTATTCTTTAAATGGCTGTCTCTTTCATTAATTTCTTCTCTGAAACCTGAACAATTAGGCTGGAATGTTAAAATTATTGCAAAACTTAAATAGTTCTTTGGGGAATTAGGTATTTTCAAGGAGGTGTGGTTGCATAATAAGTACAAACATGAAAATAATTTTATTTCATCACAGAAATCATGGTGTGGTGAAATTGAATAGAGAAACTGAAATAATGATGTCCTAGAAATATACATGTTTTTGTAAGAGAAGCTAGGTAATGTTGGCTGCTATTTAAGAAACTAAGGTTTTGGGAGGAAGTTGGGGTGCACAGAGATTAATTGTGGCTCTATGCTCAGGAATTACTCCAGGCAGTGATTGGGGACTATTGAGGTAGCGGGATCAAACTTGGTCAGCCTCGTGCAAGGCAAGCCCCTACCTGCTTTATTGTCACCCCGAGAAACTGCGATTTATTTTTAATACTAAGTCAAAGTTGCTAGGAAATCAACCAGAAGAGAAAATAGATCTAAATTGCTTTATTATGTTAACATATTTTTGTAATTGGTACCATGCCACTCTGCTCTGGAGAGCAGGAAAATCAGCTTACTCTTTTAGGAAATTGCAAAGCTGTACAATAATATTTAAAAAACTATAGCAATTGAAAGAAAGCTTTTTATTTCCAGAATTATGTCTGAAAAGCAGACCATCTAAAGGATGAAATGATTGAGCCCCCTGAGAGCTGGTGTGCAACCTTCATGAGCAAGGCTATCAGTTTGATGCTCAGCACTGCCAGGTGTTAAACTATTTTAAATTAATGTTAACAAAACATTGATATATACTCATGTAGCATTATGTGGGTAAAACTGCTAGATTTTCTTCTTTTTTTAATACTGTTTTTTTAAAAACTTTTTATAATAGAATTATTTCAGGCATGCAGTGTTGCGACACTGGTACTACCACCAGTATCCCCAGGGCCCCTCAATCCCCCTCAATCCCCTCCCTGTCCCATGGCAGGCATATGACAGATTTATTTTGTTTCGCTTTTCCCAACAAAACTTAAATGGTAAATTTGATTACCAGAAGATAAAACAACAAAAGTTCATTTGTAATGAATAATTGCTTTGTGCTTTTTTTTTTTTTTTTTTTTTTGCTTTTTGGTCACACCAGGCAATGCTCAGGGGTTACTCCTGGCTCTGCACTCAGGAATTACTCCTGGCGGTGCTCGGGGGACCATATGGGATGCCGGGGATTGAACCTGGGGCCGGCACAGGCTGGCTGCGTGCAAGGCAAACGCCCTACCCGCTGGGCTATCGCTCCAGCCCCTGCTTTGTGCTTTTAACCTATACAAATAAGATAATCCAAGTCATTTAATACAATATAGTATACTGCTTATTCTGGATGATGTAACTGAGTTTTCAACTCTATATCTAAAAATATATTGTATTTAATTTTATTTCGTACTTTATTGTTAAGTAAAAAATTGCTAGGTTTTCTTCTGCTAGATTCATGATTGATAGTTATCTTTGGAGTAAATTTTCTTTCAAAGAGAATTTTTATTACTCAGGTAGTTTTGTTCTCTTACAAATTTCTTTTGAGATATTTTCCCCCTTGATTTTATCCATTACCCTACGCATAGTATTGCCCTTTTTAAGGATAGTTTAGTGTCAACTTTCGACATTCTAATACATTTTGGGTTAAAACACACACTCTCTTACAGATACTTCTTAAAATCTGAGATGCTAAGTTGATACTTGTATTCATTTGTATTACTAATGCATTTCTCTTAACCAATTGTTCTTTTTATTTTTGCAGTCATATTCTGAGAACTGGGCAGGAATTTTATAAAAACAAGTATAAGATATACTTTTTATATTTCTTGAAAATCATAGTTATGGTTTCTAAAAAAGAAAAAGGATCAAAAAGGATCAAAAAAGAGTTTTAATTTTTTGGTAAAGAAAAAAAGTCCTTAGAATATAGCTTGAAAAAGTATTCTCTGTGCGTAGTTTAATAGGTTACTTTTCATTGAGTTCAAGATAGAAAAATCTCAGGTTGGTGCTAGTAAGATAGCACAGGAGGTAAGACTCTTGCTTTGCACACAACCATCCAAGTTTGATCCCCAGTCACTATATATAATACCCAATACCATCAGGAGGGGTCCATTAACACACAGCCAGTTGTAAGTCCTGGTATGCCAGGTATGATTTGTAAAATGGAAAACCAAAAAAATTAATAATAATACAAATAAAAGAATCAATGTTATATAAACATGCCTATCAAGCATATTTTGATGATACAAATAACGTTACATAAGTATACTTTAAGCAATGGTCAATGAATTTATTGCCTCTAAGTTTGGTGTGATGATTGCTAGTACATTATTTTTAGGGTTTTATCTATATTTTTATTTATTTATTCACACCATACGTTTATCCATCTAGAATAATCCCCTGCAACAACAATGAACTTCCACTCTGGTACCCATACAAGTGTAAAGGGATACATTTATGACTTGCTTCTCCTACTCTTCACTACTAGTCTCATTAAAGCTACTTAGAACTATACCAGTTTGGCTACTGTCCTTGCTAGAACTTTGATGCCTGCTACTTTGGGCCACAGATACACTTCTAATTGCCAAATTATATTACTTTAATTTATACACAATTTGCTCAGTTTTAGGCATTTGTAATCATTGATCATTTTCTTCATTATCTAATTATCTCTTCTTATTTCATTTATAGTTGCTAATATACCAGATTCTCCCAGTACTCCTTCAAGATCTCCTTCCATAAACCTTTCTAAAAATCCATTAAGAAAGTCGTTTCCTAAATGTATTTCAGTTGCTACTGCAGTGTACCCACATAGAGACATAACTAGAAAGAGACTGGATATATTGTGTAGTGGACTGACTCAGTATCTTAAATGTAAAGCACGTAGTAGAACTCAAAATATCTGCTTATAGTATTTCCCAGTGTTAGTATTTTCCTATGCCCATTAGTCATCAATTCTTCCTTTCTCTGAAGCCAGAAATCTGAGTCATACTGAAGAGGAAATCTGATGTCTTTAGCTTACCAGACAGAAATCTTGATAATCTGACTATGTGCTCTATTTTCAGGTTTTCCATTACTCAAACCTGCTCTGCTCCTCATAGAACACTCCCTATCTTATACTCAGTGGTTTCATATGTTTCATTTATTCATTTGTTTATTGGGTTTCTTGGTTACACCCAGCAGTGCTCAAGGTTTTCTCCTGCCTCCGTGCTCAGGGAGCACTTCTGTTGGCTGTGAATATCAAATGGAATGATGGGAATAAAACTCAGGTTGGTTATGTGACAGACAAATACCCCACCCACTGTACTATTGATTCAGCCCTTCTTTTTTTATTTTTGAGGGATTCTGCAAAGTATTTCCCATTGTTCTGTAGCCAACCCCAAAACTAGGAAAAGGTCAAAATGTAGTTCAAGTAGTATCATTCTTTAAGATGCTTTTTTCCTCTGTGATCATTTCTTGATTCATGTTGCATTCATTACTTCATTCATGTTGCAATTTTTAAACTACTTTTAATAGTATCTGTTACTTATGCTTTGTTTATCCTCTTTCTTTCCTTACCTTTGGTGGAATAGAACGTGCCTTGTGTGAGGGTGGGAATGATATGTTATTGTATACATTCACAAGTTTTTTCTAAATAATAGTTTAGTAAAGAAGGATTTGAGTAAAATTATAAAGGTAAAGGCACTTGGACTTACAGATGACCCAAGTTTCATTCCTGGCACTATATAAGCATAATCCCCTGAGCCCTGTCATAGGTGATTTCTTAGCACAGAACCAAAATTGAGCCCAAAGCATTGCTAGATGCTGCAAACAAAACTCTACCTTCATAAATGGATATAAAAATGCATTAATTACCATGTATTGATAGAGTTTCATTGTTTCCAGAATGGGTGATACTATCTTCTGAGAAGCTCTAGAAAAATCCAGGATGGGGAGTACTAGAAGTGATAACAATTGGAGAACACTTTCTATTTTTTATTTAAATAGATGTCCATGTCTTTCTTTTGCTTTCCCCTTAAAAATGGGAATAGGTCAAATTTTGAACCTTAGGTCTAATCTAAAACTTTATTAAATCTAGTATAAAACTAATTTATACTGTATATTTGGATGAAACCTGTAGATATGAGGGTTGTCTATACCAATATTAATAGGTTTGGGGGTCATGTTTTTTATTTTATTTTATTTTATTTTATTTGCTTTATCTGACTGTGTTCACAACTTGATCCTTATTCTGTGATCAGGGATCACTCCTGTTGGTGCTCAGGTGGGGCTATCCTAGGTGCAGAGAATTGAACCTAGATTAGCAGATTGCAAAGAAAGAATACTACCTACTACACTATCTCTCTGGTCCCCTTTAGGTTAAAATTTAATGTGGTTGTAATATTTGAGGTTAATTGACCTATAATCTGAAGTATCTTAGATGTTTTGAATTGTACAAAGTCTTATTCTTCCTGAAATGTGATCAGAAAATCTCACAAACTGAACAACAGGATATGGAGTCCTTCACAAAGAATTAAAAGCAACTATATCTCTTTCCCTATGTTGCACACTAATAAAATGCTAAAGTGGTAGTGAGGAAGTTTTAAAGGTATAGACAGGGGAAAAAATTGTAGGTAACTGTACACCTGCAATGGATCCTGAGGTTAGAATAATGCTCTATATTTTGACCCACACCAGTCTGTCTAGTTGGCACATATCTCAAACTTTTTTGCAAGTGGTACTATATTAAGGACACAGAAGAAAATGTAAAAATGTTTTTAAAAGGATGTTTAAACAAGGTTCTTACCCTGAGAGATAGTACAACAGATAGGGCATTTTCCTTGAACATGGCTGACCTGGGTTCAGTCCCCGGCTCTCCAGATGATTCTCAAAACTCACCAGGATTGATTCTTGAGTTCAGAGGCAGGTGGAAGTCTGGGTAATGCTACATGGTTTTAGTCCCAAAATTAAAAACGCATAAAATCTTTTGATTTTATCCAATATACAACCTGCTTTTAAATTAAGTTTTGAACTCAATACTGAGGCCTCCTGTTATTAAGGTTCTAATATGTGGAAGAAATAAAATAATATCAAAAAACAGATGTGCTAAATTATCTGTAATATGAAGGGTATTTAGCACCACAGGTACCATTAAATTCAGTCTTGGCAAAAATATCCTCAAAGTCTTAGAAGAAGAGTTTCTAAAAATTAGGTTGGAAATATTATCCTAAAGATAAAATGTTTAAAAAATACCTTAGTGGGACTGGTGAGTACAAAAGACCAATGTTGCATAGGCTGGGAGTGCACAGAAGCTACCATGGCATGCACAGAAGCTCATCAGACTAGGCAGGGGCAGGCAGGGAAATGTGTTTGACAGACTGAGAAGTTGGCAGTGATAAGCGTCAGATTCCACTGAGCAAAGGCAAAAAGCTTCTGTACTCAGAAATAAGATCACTTGTAGTGCTGTGAACCCGCAGGGCTATATGAACAGGTAACCCAGGGAGGAATCAGGAAGGATGCCACAAAAAATAGGGATTAGACTGGCAAGAGTGGTTAGCAGATGAAAGAGTTGAAAGTCAAGAATACAGAAAAAAAAAATAGAATTCACTCGAGTGTTATTTACCCTTTCATCCAAGGAAACTGCTAAATCCACACCAGAAATCTCACAAAGATAGAAAAACCCAGTGGAGTAATTGTCCTTGCTCTTAGCAGAAACTGTGTGCCTGAAGCTGCTTGTCTCACTCCTATCTCCTTCTCCCACCTCTGCAGCATCAGAATTTGCTTCTAGCTCCTAATGAGACATCTGCTTTAAAGGCTTTTAGCTGTAGCAGTCAGTCTAGATGGTGGGCAGATCATAAGAGAATTATCACGAGTCATGACTGAAGTAAGGGCAGAGATACTGGAGATCTTAAAAATAGTTCCTAAAGTAATTACGGGAATTCTGTGGTGGGTTGGAAATGGAGGGAATAAATCTGATGATACCCTGATGTTCTCAGTGAGCTTGTTGTCGAGATCTCATAACTGTGCTTATCTTAGTTTTTCTTAATATTTCTGCAACAGTCAACTCTTGCACAAACATTTATTTTTTCTTCTTTGGTTTTTAAGCATGCATTTAAGTTTACATGATACTAGGGTCTTTATTTTCAGTTACAAAGCACTACATTAATCCCCCATCAAACTTTTCTTTTCTGAAAATCATTATTTCCCAAATTTTCTATTGAGCATCTGTTTTGTATATGTACTTATTTCAGTGCCATGACTATATAGGTGGATCAAGGCAGATTATATAATTGACCAGTACCTATATTTCTTATAGGTAACTGTGATGCAGGAGCATATCTGATAATTATGCAAAAGTATGGATCAGTGCTCAGAAAATTCAGAAAAGAGTGAAGCAGTTTGCTTGAAAAAGATCAATGACATTTATAAACCTAGATCAATTTTTTTCCCTCAATTTCCTCCTCACTTCATAAATACTGCAAGTCCCAGTCTTAATAGTGTTTTCAAATAATAGGATTATTGAGATATAATTTATACATTTCAGAAATATGCTATACATTGCATGTTAAAATATTTAGAATTTTGCAATGGCATATCATTGTAGATAGTCCTAATCTGATAAACTCACTGTCACTGTCTTCCCGTTCATCATTGATTTGCTTGAGCGGGCACCAGTAACATTTCCATATGACCTGTCTCATGCAAGTAGAGCCCAAGGGCACCTGCTTGATCCAGTAACTTAAAGAGCCTCAAAACCATTCCATCTTGTCATGGGAATGAGGTCTATAGTTGTTACTGGTATTTGGCATACCAAGTACGACACGGGTAGCTTGCCAGGCTCTACCATGCAGGTAGCATACTCTTGTAGTCATCTCTAATCCAGCATTTATTGATGAACTGCGTGGCTGCTTGTGGCCACGCAAGCAGGGCTGTGATAGGCTGGTCTGCTGGGTGAAGTTCTGACGAGAGGGAAGTCCGGATGTGGAAAATGGAGGCCCTCATAGAGTGGGGGTCCTCTGGCTTGTTGCGAGGCTCTGCAGGGGTGGCGGGCCAGGGCTAGACCCGGCCATCCCTCCCAGGCACCTCGTGAATGGCTGGGCACAGGGAGAGCCAGTAGCAGCTCTGCCCCATGTCTGTGAGTCTCTGGATCAGCATACCTGGGCTGGATTAAAAAAAAGACTGCTGCAGGGTGGATCTTGATGAGCCGGGCTGTGATAGGCTGGTCTGCTGGGTAAAGTTCTGACGAGGGGGAAGTCCGGATGTGGAAAATGTAGGTCCTCATAGAGTGGGGGGGTCGTCTGGCTTGTTGTGAGGCTCTGCTGGGGTGGCGGGCCAGGGCTAGACCCCCTGCATCCCTCCCGGTGCCTCGTGAGCAGCTATGAACAGTTACTTCTTATATAGCTATACACCCAAATCCTTGCAGCTACTGATTATTCTCTAATCAGTTTTGCTGAATTTGTTTTTTTCTACAGTTTTGCTGAATTTGAGTATTTAATGTAAATTATGTAACAATATATGCTCATTTGTGGCTGCTTCTTCCTATCAGAATACTTTTGTTGTATTATTTCCATGTTGCAGCATGTGGCATATTCCAGTATTTTATGTGTTTATGTTGTTAGATATAATTCCATGTATGAATGATGCACAATTATTTAGGTATTCATCATTTTTTAGAACTGTGGCTTATTTTTACCTTTGATACTTTTGAATAACTTTGTTTCAAATATTCATGGACAAGGTATTTAAAAATTATCTATGGTTTTGTTTGGTAGCTACAACATGTAGAACTCAGGGCTTATTCCTGGCTCTGAACTCTGGGATATCTCCTGGTGGGATTTGGAGGACTATATGTTGTGTTGAGGATTGAATCTGCATCATCCACCTGTATGCCCTACCTACTGTACTGTTTCTCCAGCCCCATGGACAAGGTTGCTTTTTATGAGCACATATTTTAAGTACTAATAGTTATAAAAATATAGCATCATAGATAGGTCATATGTGAACTCTAGGTTAAACATGTACAGATGGAAAAATTGTTTTCTAGAACCTTTGCAGTATTTCTAGCCCAAAAGTTAATGTAAAGAATGGGTTTCTGATTTTTCTATATTTCTGCACTAATTATAACAAAAGATGTGGCTTTTCCTAGATAACTTTATGTCAGACAGAAAAATCCCTGTCATTTCTAATTTAATGATTTTTTCTCATGCAAAGCTTTAGAACTTGTTAAACACTTTCTCTACTTTATCTTTTTTGATAATTGTGTCTTATATTTTATTTATTTTTATTATATTAATTCAATATGTAGCAAGTTATAATTATAGTTTTTATTTTATTCATATGTATATTGCTCAAATTGAATTCACATATAAAATGAATTTAGATGTTAAAGCAACCTTGTATTCGTGTGACAGTCCACTTGATTACAGTGTGTAGTCATTTTTGTGTGTTGAGGAATTTGCTTACATGTTGAAGCTTAGCAATTATCAATGATTTTTGTCTATTTATTAGTAATGGATGTTGACTTTTGTTTTTGGGCCATGTCTTTGTCTATGTTTGGTGTTGAGCAATATTGTTTTTCTAATTTTATTTTGTTATTTATTCTTGTCTTTATTATTTCTTTTTCTTGCTTCTATGTTAATTTTTATGTCTTGCTTCCATGTTAATTTCTTTAGTTAAGAAACTAACTCCTACTTGTATGAATTTCAAAGATATTTTGATTTGGGGGCCTCAGACTTTTAGTCTATTTGAGTTAGGTATGGAAGAATGGGAGTAGATCAAATGAAAGTGCCGTAAACAAATTGTTCCTTTGAAGATTGAGCCATTTTTCTTTATATCAACTTCTTGGATTGTTGAAAATATTTTAATTTGTAATAATAAAATAGTAATTTAAAACTTTTTTGATGTTTTCTGTTCTTTATAGAGTTTAGAATTTTGTAGTTTCTGACTCTTCCATTCTATAATCATTTCTTTCTGTGGTGTTATTTTAATTGTCTGTATTTAAAAGAACGAGCAGGATATACAAAATCTTGAAGAGGCATCCAGTTAGACATTTATATTAACAAAAAATTAGATAATGATACTATTTAGATGATAATAAATACCCTTTAAATGTTGTTTCTGAAGAAAATAAAACATATTTGATATTTTGATAGTGACATGAAACCTTGGCAATTGGAATCTTGATTACTTTTGCTCTAGTGATAAAATGCTGATGTATTCACAAATGTAAATAAAATATTTTATTAACTAACTCTACTGAATCTTTAAAAGATTTCCTTTGATGAAAACACAGTATACTATGTAAATTGTACTCATGGTAACTTGTACTGCAGACTTGGACAGAAACAAAATGCGTTCCCCCATGACTGCTGTAAGAGCAGCTGCACCACTGTCTCTTTGTGTTTATTACCCATTTTTATCCTTGATGTATGTTAATATTCAAATGTTTTGATTTAGTTATTAACACTTAATTTCATTCTAATGGAAGCACATTATGACTGAGACATATTACTAGTCAGATCAGTAGTGGCTGTAATAATTTGGTTTATTGGGCTGAATAATATACATCTGCTTTTATTGTAGTCTGATAGTACTGAATTTTGCTTCTTAAGATGGTATAACAGTTCTAATACAGATGTTATTCTTTACATTTTCTTTCACTCATTCTGTCATTTTGTGTAATCAAACATGTTACACAAATAGAAAACTCTTTAAAAACCTGAATGATCTAAAAATTAACATGCTCTATATATTCAGTTCATTTTAAAAGTGACATTTATTTATCAGTAAAAATAGGAGCACTTTGTCTCTGAATCTGTTCTTTTTTGTCAAAGCATAGGCTCTTCAATTATAATTATTAGTAGTAGTAGTAGAAAAAGCAGTAGTAGTAGTAAAAAAAGTAGCAGTAGTAGTAGTAGTAGTAGTAGTAGTAGTAGTAGTAGTAGTAGTAGTAGTAAAACATTCTTGATTCTAATTGTGGAGTTAATAGGACTGAATAAGAGCAATAAAAATCTTTGCCCTTTGGAGGAAATTTGAATGGCCAAAAGGCATATGAAAAAATGCTCATCATCACTAATCATCAGATAAATGCAAATAAAAAAAAAATGAGATATCACCTCACACCACAGAGACTGGCCCATATCCAAAAGGGTAAAAGCAACAAGTGCTGGTGTAGATGCGGGGAAAGGGGACTCTCATACATTGTTGGTGGGAATGTCGACTTGAACAACCTTTCTGGAAAGCAATATGGACATTCCTCCAAAGACTAGAAATTGAGCTCCAAAGGAACCATACCTCTGGGAATATACCCTGGGAAGCCAAAAAACACACAACAAAAACACAATCCACACTTTTATTTTCATAGCAGCACTATTCACAATAGCCAGAACCTGGAAACAACCAGTATGCCTAAGAACTGGTGACTGGATAAAGGAACTGTGGTACATCTACACAATGGAATACTATGCAGCTGTTAGGAAAACTGAAGTTATGAAATTTGCCTATAAATGGATGGACATGGAAAGGATCATGTTGAGTGAAATTAGTCAGAAGGAAAGAGAGAGGTATAGAATGTCTGCATTTATTTGCATGACATATATATATATATATATATATATATATTCACCTGGCATTGGATTTTGGTGTCATAATATGTATTATATATATATATATTTATGGAATAATAATTTAATGTTCATTGTGGCCCTGACTGAGTCAAACTCAGGCACAATTAGGGCATGGCTGGGCTCCTGCCAATGAGCTCACACAGGCAAGGAGGTTCCACGTGGCTGGGAGTAAGGACACACAAGAGTGGGAACTCATAAATAGGGCCCGGTCTGGGTTCAGGGTGCAGGTTCCTGCTGTGGCTCCAGAAGGCCTAGGTGGCTTTCTCCCCAGTCTTCTACAGACACGATGGTGGCTTTGCAGAAGAAGCAGTCCTTGTTGTTCATCAGGTGCTGGTTGATGCAGGCTTTGCAGGACTTGTGGCCACAGGGCTGGAACACCGCAGAAATGGGGTGAGCGTAACAGATGGGGCAGAGGTCCTCCCTCACTGGTGGGCAGGGACGCAGCTGCTGCCTGGGCCGAGGCGGAGGTCAGGTGTGTCAGCATCTGCTCCACCTGCAGCTCCTCGGCATTGATGTAATCGGTGTAGCTCTGCAGGGGAAGCGCCCGGTCAGGGACAGGCAGGGCAGTGCCAGGGGCAGGGGGCTCGGGGTGCCCCAGGAGGTAACATATCGAGCGGAGCTGGAAGCAGGGGTCAGCCAGAAGCACTGATGTGGCTCGTTCTCTCCCCTGAGGCTGGGCCATGCACCAGCAGTCGCACCAGGATGCCCGTCACTGCCACCAGGATAGGGTAGTGGTCGACGCTCTCCAGGCCGGGGCAACCGCAGGGTGACGACGCGATCAAACAGGTTCCTCTCCGCTGTCACCCGGTTCAGCACCTGGTTCAGCAGCTGTGCAAGACGCTGAAGCAGCATCTCAGATGTCGGCTGGGCAGCGCCCAGGAATATCTCGGGCACCAGCGTGATGGTCATCTCCAGGACCCGCAGCAGGCTGACCGAGAGGTCAAAGCAGGTGTATATATATATATATACATATTATGACACCAAAATCCAATTCCAGGTGAAACGTGGATCAGGAGATCTTACCAAAATTGGAAATTACTGCAAATGTGTGGGAGTCAGAGGTTAGGTAAGACAGAGAAGGGAACATGTGTGAATAAATGTCGAAAGGGCTAATACCAACCTAGAACTGAGCATTAAATACTTAAACTTAGAGGCACATGATGGCCTCTAACTGTAGGTAGTGCAACCCACAATGTGTAAGAGAAGAAAAAGAGGGAGAGGGGAGAGAGAAAAGAGATAAAGAACCTGCCATTTAGGCAGGCTATGGGAGGGGAGGGAATTGGGGACATAGGTGGTGGGAAATGGGCACTAGTGGAGGGTGGGGTGCTGGAACACTATGTGACTGAACCCTCTAAATATGAACAACGTTGTAATTGTATTTCTCACAGTGGTATAATTAAATATTAAAAAAATCTTTGCCCTTATTGCACACATTCTTTTAAGGAGAATCATGATAAAATAGAAGAAATGTATAGCTTATTAATTTTTTAATTGCTAAGAAGGAAAAATACAGAGAGGGGGAGGTAGGGAATTTCTATAAGGTTTTTAAATTTATAGAGAGTGAATGAATAAATACTTAGTAATATTCAGTAACAACTTGAAATCATTATGAATTTGAGTCATTTTGGGTAGAGAGAATCATATAGAGCCAAGTCAAAAGATCCTACTAGTGCCAGTATGAATCTGTAACTTTTGAACATCCTTGGTGTTCAATACGGTAATATCAGCCCCTGATTCTGCTGCAAGAACACAGGTTTTCCTGTTCCCAAAGAGGAACTTAGCCAGAAATAATCCAAGGGATACTAGGAAAACCTGTGTTCTTGCAGCAGAATCAGGGGCTGATATTACAATATTGAACACCAAGGATGTTCAAAAGTGACAGATTCATACTGGCATTGGTAGGATCTTTGACTTCGCTCTAATGATATAGAGCGGCATTGAAGAATTTGCTCATAGAAATGGCATGATCAGGGGTATATGTTAATTCAATCAGTCTGGCTGCTGTGCTGAAATGATCATTAAGGTACGAGGGTGGAAATAGGGACATCATTTGGGGCTACTGTGGTAACATCAGTGAGAGGTAATGAATTTAATTAGGCTCATAGCAGTCTGTTTTAAGAATTTGTAGGATTCTGAATATACTCGAAAGTACAGCTATAAGAATATTTTCATAGATTTTGATGGATTGTCTGTGTGGGGAAGTCATATGTTACTAATATTTGATTTTTTTTGGCAGAACAAATGTAAAAAATAGAACTTCTATATACTAAGGCAGGAAAGACTTTTAAGGGAACAGATTTGTAAGGGGTGGGGGAGGTTGAAACACAAGTGCTTGAATTTAGGGATATGAGATCATGATTAGATATCAAAGATTCTGAGTATGCAGTTGCATACACTTATCTAGGATTTAAGCACCCATTGGACACAGGGTATATTTGAAGAGTTAGAAGACTACTACAGATGGGATTTAAGAGATAGGAGTTCTACCTCATAGGGGATTTTGTCTCATATCTCTCCACAAGGATTTCCAAGAGAACACTTGAACACTTGAATCCCGTTATTCATTGGTTTGCTCAAGCGGAGCCAGTAACATTTCCATTGGACCCTATCACATGTCAATGTAACCCAATGGCATCTGGTTAATTCAGGAATATGAAGAGCTTCAAACCTTTCCTTCAGGGTCTTGACAAAGAAATCTGACCATCTTGTAGGTGGGCAGCCCCGTGATCTTTTGACAACCCATGGGATCCAGTCGGTAATGGCTCTAGTCCAGCGGTCATCTCCAAATCGCATTACATGTCCAGTCCATCTGATTTTCGATGCCTTGGCAAATGAGACAGCGTCCCTGATTCTGGAATAGCAAGGGAGGTCGGAACTCTGGATTCTTTCTCTCACTTGACTGAGGCGAGATATTCCAAGCATAGCTCTTTCGATTCCTCTCTGGGAGATCCGAATAGCATTCTCATCCTACTTTCATAGGGCCCAGGTCTCTGAGGCGTATGTTAGTGCAAGGAGAACGGTGGAGTCAAAGAGATGTGCCAGGAGCTGAAGGTTCTTTGTCCTTTTAGCTATTTCTTTGATGCCTTTGAAGGCATTCCATGCTGCTCTCTTCCTCCTGCACAGCTCAGGTTTTAGGTTGTTCATCATGTTGACTTCTCGACCTAGGTACACATAACGGCTGCATTCAGAGATGTCTGTTCCATTGAGAGTGAATGGGGCCTCTGGAACAAGTTCATTTTTCATAAACATCACTTGATCACTTGAATCCCATTATTCATCGATTTGCTCGAGCGGGCGCCACTAACATTTCCATTGGACCCTATCACGTGCCAATGTAGCCCAATGGCATCTGGTTGATTCAGGAATATGAAGAGCCTCAAAATGTTCCTTCAGTGTCTTTACAAGGAAGTCCGACCATCTTGTAGGTGGGCGGCCACGTGATCTTTTGACATCCTGTGGGATCCAGTCGGTAATGGCTCTAGTCCAGCAGTCGTCTCCAAATCGCATTATATGTCCAGCCCATCTGATTTTCGATGCCTTGGCAAACGAGATAGCGTCCCTGATTCTGGAATAGCAACGGAGGTCAGAACTCCGATTCCTTCTCTCACTTGAGTGAGGTGTGATATTCCAAGCATAGCTCTTTCGATTCCTCTCTGGGAGACCCGAATAGCATTCTCATCCTGCTTTCGTAGGGCCCAGGTCTCTGAGGCGTATGTTAATGCAGGGAGAATGGTGAAGTCAAAGAGATGTGCCCGGAGCCGGAGGTTCTTTGTCCTTTTAGCTATTTCTTTAATGCCTTTGAAGGCATTCCATGCCGCTCTCTTCCTCCTGGCGCAGCTCAGGTTTGAGGTCATTCATCATGTTGATTTCTCGACCTAGGTACACATAACTGCTGCATTCAGAGATGTTTGTTCCATTGAGAGTGAATGGGGCCTCAGGAACATTGTTTTCTTTAGATTCAGCTGTAGACCTATCTTTCCACATTATTTGTCGAAGTCAGCCAGCATTTGTGCTGCTTGGCTAATGTTTGGTGTTATTAGAACGATGTCATCAGCGACGGCGAGGTGGTGTAGTTGCCGACCATCTATCTTCACTCCCATTCCTTCCCATTCTAATTGTCGCATGATGTTCTCGAGGATAGCACTGAAGAGTTTTGGTGAAATGGTATCACCCTGTCTAACCCCTCTTTTCACATTAATGATCACTTCATAAACATAGTTTTTTTTTCCCCAGGAGAAGTAATGTTTAATTCTTTCTACTCCCATTCCTGGGGAAACAGATAACAAGATCAGATACAAGGAGTTTATTATGATAAATGTCTTGAGTTACATAAAAGTATGAAAAGTTAAAAATTGTTTTGGTGGATATAGGATAAATCTCTAATCCTTCATTAAGAATGGAAGGAAATTGATATGAAAAGTTGAGTACAAATCTTTTTTGAATGGTGTTTCATCCAAGGACGGTTCTACATACGATCCAATAAAGCGTCTAAGAGACTTTCTCCAACATACGTGATGAGGTGAATATGTTTAAGAAAAAAGTTGTCAGCTTTGCTTTGTGATGGACTGAGTATGTGCATCTCAGACTATCCCTATGTGAGGGGGAGACTCATAAAAGTGATTGATTTTCCAGAATACTGAATATAAAACTCATATGCCTATACCAGCACTTTCTAGGAGAGACAATATAATACATTCATTGGGAAAGAGTGAAGCTCTTGGGCTAGCCCTTTTTGTTCATTTTAATCTCAACCCCTGCCACTTATTAATTGTGCTTTTACCATGCTTCTGCTTCCTTATCAGTGGAGTGAAGGTGATAACAATTCTCTGTGTGATAGTGTTATGATGTTAAAATGTCTCTATCTGTACATGCACTTTTAAGATGTCTAGCATATAGCAAAACTGAAAAACATATCACTAAAATATTTATGTCATGCAAGTAAATGTAGTCATTCTATATCTGTCTCTCTCCTTCTGGCTAATTTCACTCAACATTATCTTTTCAATGGCCATCCATTTATAGGCAAGTTTCATAATTTCATTTTTCCTAACAGCTGCAGAGTATTCCATTGTGTAGATTTACCAAAGATCCTTTATCCAGTCATCAATTCTCCGGCACTCTGGTTGTTTCCGATTCTGGCTATTGCGAATAATGCTGCTATGAACGTAAAAGTAGGGATGGTGTTTCCACTGCGTATTTTTTACCTCCCAGAGTAGATTCCCAGGAGTGATATGGCTGGGTCAAATGGGAGTTCAATTTCTAGTCTTTGAGGAATGTCCATATTGTTTTCCAGAAAGGCTGTACCAGCTGGCATTCCCACCAACAGTGGATGAGTGTCTTCTTTTCGCCACATCCACGCCAGCACTTGTCGTTGTTGCTTTTTTTTATATGTGCCAGTCTCTGTGGTGTAAGATGATATTTCATTATTTTTTTTGATTTGCATCTCTCTGATGATTAGTGACGATAGCATGTTTTCAAATGTTTTTTGGCCATTCGAATTTCTTCCTTATTGAAGTTTCTGTTCATTTCTTCTCCCCATTTTTTTGATGGAGTTGTTGTTTTCTTCTTGTAAAGTTTTACCAGTGCCTGATATATCCTGGATATTAATCTCTTATCAGATGGGTATTGGGTGAATATTCTTACCATTCTGTGGACTGCCTTTGTATCTTAGTCACTGTTTCTTTTGAGGTGCAGAAGCTTTTTAGTTTCATGTAGTCCCATATGTTTATCTTTTCTTCTAGTTGCTTTGTTAGTGATGTTTCCCCTTGGAAGATACCCTTAGCTTCAATGTTGTGGATGTGTTTTCCTATATTTTCTTCAATGTACTTTATGGATTCAAGTCTGATATTGAGATCTTTAATCCCTTTTGATCTGATTTTTTGTGCATGGTGTTAGACACAGGTCCAAATTCATATTTTTTACATGTCTCTGCCCAGTTTTCCCAACACCACTTGTTGTAGAGGCTTTCCTTACTCCATTTTGTACTCTTCGCAACTTTATTAAAGATTAAATGATCATGTGTTTGAGGTTGGGTGTCAGGATACTCAATTCTATTCCATAGGTCCACAGGTCTGTTTTTATTCCAATACCATGCTGTATTAATTACTACTGCCTTGTAGTACAGTTTGAAATTGGGAAAGGTGATGCCTCCCATCTTCTTTTTTCCCGAGGATTTCTTTAGCTATCCTTGGGGTTTATTGTTGCATACAAATTTCAGGATTGTTTGGTCAATTTCTTTGAAGAATGTCATGGATATCCTTATAGGGACTGCATTGAATCTGTACAGAGCTCTATGGAGTATTACCATTTGACAATGTTGATTCTCCCCATTCATGAGCAGTGAATGTGTTTCCATTTCCTCGTGTCCTCTTTTATCTCTTGGAGCAGTGTCTTGTAGTTTTATTTCAACATTTGGTTAAGTTGATTCCTAGATATTTGATTTTCTGTGGCACAATTGTGAATGGAATCGTTTCCTTAAAATCCCTTTCTTCTCTTTCATTATTTGTATATAGGAAAGCCACCAACTTTTGGGTGTTGATTTTGTATCCTGCCACTCTACTATATGTGTCTAAATATATATGTATATATTTTGATATCAATATTCAAGGTCAAGTGAAACATGTATCAGGAGGTTTTGTCATAGGTGGAAATTAGGGCTAGAGCGATAGCCCAGCCGGGTGGGGCGTTTGCCTTGCACGCGCCGGCCCGGGTTCCATCCCGGCATCTCATATGGTCCCCAGAGCACTGCCAGGAGTAATTCCTGAGTGCAGAGCCAGGGAGAAACCCCTGGGCATTGCGGGTGTGACCCAAAAAAAAAAAAAAAAGGTGGAAATTATCACAAACGTGTGGGAGTCAGAGGCTAGGAAGACAGAGAATGGAACAGTGTGCTAACAATTGTTGAAAGTACGAATACCAACCTAGAACTGAGCATTAAATACAAGCAAAAAGATACACATGACAACCCTTTAATGTATGTTCTGTAATCTATAGTCTGGAAGGGAAGGAAAAGAGAAAGAGATAGAGAGAAAGGGAAAGAAATAAAGAACCTGCCATGGAGGGGGCTGGAGGGAGGGGGAGGGAACCGGGGACATTGGTGGTGGGAGATGGGCACTAGTGGAGGGATGGGTGCTGGAACACTGTATGACCAATACCCGAATATGAGCGTTTTTGTAATTTTATTCACGTCTTTGTAAATTTACTCACGGTGGTATAATAAAATACTTATTAAAAAAAGCATATCACTGAAATAATGAATTTATACAATGGTGCTTAGCCTCACAATTATCTCTCCTTTTATGATATTGGCAATATATATAACTGGATATTGTTCAAGTAAGTGAGATAATTTTATGTAAGTGTCTTCAAATGATATATGGCGTTGAATAAGCATTGAATGGATAGTAGATGCCAATAATCATTATTATTAGCTGAAGTACAACAAGCGCATGCCCTGTATTAACAGAGGCTTCTTAGCTAAATATGAAACTCGTGAGAGCAATGGCCATTTTTAATGTGCTCTTGATGCTGTGTGGTACTACCCTAACTCTTGAGTAATTGTTAGTTTTGTTTCAGGTTGTTCCAGACCCATTTTTCTGATTAAAGTTAGTGTGAATGTGATAGAGTAAAATATTTCTTCACCTCTAATTTGACTACACCTTTAAAAACTTTTCACACATACTTAAAGTTGAATGGTCTAACCTCATTTGACATCATAAAGAAGTGGCTTACTTTGAATTGGAACTGTCCTAGTTATTCACTGAGAAGCCATTAAATTTGAGACCATTGTTTAAAAAACACAGAAGGTTGACCTGGGGAATTTGTTCAGTGTGCTGAGTACATGCTTTGTTTATGGAGGACTGGCTTCAGTTCCTAGCACCAGAAGGTTCCTTGAGCACAACCGGAGTAGCCACTGAGCACTTCCGCATATGTTCTAAAACAAAGCACACTATGAGTGTATTTCCTTTATGTTAACTTTAAAGCACTTTAATGGGTATATCTAAAGAAGTTATCCCTCTAACTATTGTTGAATATTCTAGAAAATCCAGGGTGAAGTTCTGTGTGCTTTTTGTGTTGAAATTGGCAGATTTTTTATGACTAGTGTTTGCTTTGATATACTTATTAAAATATGTAACAGGCCTGTCAACGTATTTTAGTTTCCATGTCCTCAGAGAAAACAAAGGTGACATAATCGCTGTCCTTAACCAGACAAATGGATAATCACAGTAGTATATAGTGAGCTCTGGGTTAAGCTGAAGCACAGGATATCTTCATTGGAGACATCATCATTTAGAAAAAAAATTCTAAAGTAAGGAGATGAAACCAGTTTGAATTAGAATTACTCAAGTTAAATAAAAAGAAAATCCTTTTAAATCATGATCAGTTATCTCTCTCAGATTTGCAAATTAGCCAAAGTTTATGGAGTAAGGTAACTCTCCAGAGCTCGGAATTTTTCTATCCTGATATTCTGTGTGTATGTTTTTTCCTCAAAGTCAGTCTTATGTCTATATACAGGGAAACAGTAAGGGGAGAAGAGGAGAATGCAAGCATCAGCTTTTCCTTAAAGAGTAATTCCCGAAGTTATAAGTATTTGTCTACCTGTATCTCACGACTATGAAGTGGGTTCATGGAAACACCTTTGTGGACAGAGATTTGGGAAACAGACTCTAACTTTCAGTCATATATGCAGGTCAAGGATTCTTTTCCATCTTAGTAAGATGGAAAGAATTGATATTAGGGAACTGTGGAGAATTCGGCATTAACCATATCCAGCTTGTTGTTTTACAAGTAGAGGGAGCTGGTTTTTATTAATAACAAAATAGTGTATGTCATTATAGTTTATAAACTATACTGACAAAATATTTACAGGAAATGCTCAGCCTAACCCACTGAAACAAAATTTTTCAGCCATTGTCAGAAAAGGCATTTCAGTTTCTTTGCTATTAAAAGCGGAAGGATTTGGAGCTTGAAGCAGGAATATCTTTGATGTTCTTCCAATAGAATAGGTTTCAATCATTATTATTCATTATTATTTCCCAAATTATTATATGCAAATGCTTGTTAGGAATTTGAAAAATTTGAGAAAGTAGATGATCTGTCTTTCTAATACAAAATATTGTGTATATTTATGTTTCAGTACATACTTGTAGCTGTGTAGAAGACAAACTTAGACTTTGGTCTTTATGCATTGTTATGTTCAAGAGAAATGCTTACTAATGAGTCAATAGAGCATTACACTATTAGGTGTCCAGTATCCTAAATAATTTATATTGTGCAGAAATTGAGAATAGACCTTTGTATACACTTTCCAAAATAAACTAGGCACAGATTAAATGAAATGTTTTTAATGAATGGATCTTAAAACAGTAAAACAGTGTGAAGACACTAGGATTACATTCTTTTCAAAACTATATTCTAAAGGTAATATGGATTGGTGAAAATATTATTTGTAAGTAATACTAAATACTTTGATACACTCATATTTGTATATGTAAATGTATAGAGATTTTGCTTTTTGCTTTTTGGATGACACGCAGCAATGCTCCTGGGCAATGCTCATAGGAATGCTCATATTCCTGGCTCTGCACACAGGAACTACAACTGGCGGTACTCGGGGGTCCTTATGGGATGCCGGGAATCGAACTTAGGTCGGCTTCATGCAAGGTAAATACAATACCTGCTGGACTATCACTCTGGCTGTATAAAGTTTTAGTTTTTTCAGTCACAGTCATTTGGCTTTACTCATAAACGAGTTGTCCTTTTTTGGTAACAGTTGGCTATTGCAGGCCATTATTAAAATTACAGCTTTTGAGTTGAGTGATTTTGAGTTATTTTGTTTTCTACAGAAGACTTCAACAAAGAAATGAGAGCTAGAATAATTTTATTTAGGAGGTTTTTTTATGTGTTAGATCATCCAAATTATCTATTTATTCATCTGTTTTATTTTGGGGGTCACATCTCACTGTGTTCAAGGCTTATTCATGTCTGCTCAGGGATCACTGTTGGTGGGTCTTGGAACCATATGTGGTGGCAGGAATCAAAATCAGATCTGTAGTGTGTAAGGCAAATATTTTGCACCCATTCCATTTCCCTGGCTCCTATCCAACTTACTTAAAAGCCTCATTTACATCGTAAAATAACAAGAAAATTCAATCATTTGATAGCTTACAAATTTTAGCCCTAACATGGAATATAGAATGGTTTCATACTTATATGCTATTTTCAATAACCCAATATGTTTAAAGTTGATCAAAAAATTGGAACATTTTAGGGTTTGTACAATTAATAGATAGTAACAGAATATAATATTTTTTAGTTGCGAATATTTGTTGTTGTTATAGCTTGATATGCTTAAAACATCCCAAGGGAAAATCTAGACCAGAGCAAATAGTACAGCGAGTAGGGCTCTTGCCAAACCATTATCATTTCCCAGCACCCCATACCCCTAAGCATTGCCAGGAGTGATCCCTGAGTGCAGAGCCAGGTATATACTCTGAACATTGCTTAGTGCTAGAAAGTTGGTTCTTTTAAAAATCAGTAAGTTCTTTTGAGTGTCCTCACAAAGTGGCAGTTAGGTACCACAGAACCTATGAATCTAAGAAATCAAAACAAAATGTACAATGCTTTCATCAACTGGACTTGTAATTAAATACTGTTACTATCCTAATTGTTAATGACATAGGTCATCTTAAATTCATTTTGGAAGGGACCTCATAGAGGCTAAATATCAAAAGTATAGAGTGTTATTACTCATCTTGCAGACTAGAAGTGTTTTTCAAAGAAGCAATAGTGTTTTCCCATTTGTCTAGTAGAGTAAGTTAACATTGTGTTTAAGAGAACATAGATATGTTAGTAGAACTCCTTTTAACAAATATGGATTTTTATTGCCAACTCAAGAACAAACTTTTGCTTGGCATTGTATGATGTCATGAGAGCAAACCCTTGGAGCAATGTTGGACTCGGCCAGGGGCTGGCCGAGCCCTTACCGGGAGGTCAGCTCCATGGGTTGCTTCCACATGGGGCCGGCTGAGCAGCACAGCTGTGCGTCTGAAGTGGATGGGTCTGTATTTTAAGAATTAAAATACATTATGTTTCTGAAATTCATTATGTTTCTGAAAGTCTGCAGACCTTAGGAATTATGTATGTGTGAGTGTTTATTTGTGTGTGTAGATAAATTTACCCATATTTTCTACTGTTTCTTTCCTGCAAGAACAATTCTAAATTTTCTGTATATCCTAAGATCAAGATGACATTCTTCTAGCTTATTATAGGACATCCACACCAAGAAACCTTCTGGTTATTTTGCCTGGAAGTCTTATATTGCCATAAAGGTTGTGGATCTGTGGCTAAGCCAGCAATCTCTGCCTTTCTGACGGGAAATTATAAGAATAAGCTATGTTAAATGTATAATTCAACCACATCTCTACTACCTGAGCTCTGAAAGACAGAAAGCAACACATTTCAGCACATCTAACAGGAAGTATTTGGGAATGTCCTTAGAAAATGTAAATCTAAATGAAAGCAATTGTATTATTTCCTGAAAATAAGTGAGTATAAATATTCTATATTCATAATCCATAATCCCATTTTAGGAATAAACTGAAAGATTCCATTTCTTAGAAATTTAAATTTTTCCTTCTTTATTAAAATGTTATATAAAATTTTCCTGATCCAGAGTATGTTCCAGGGGGTTAACTACAAAGAGTCACCCCCAGTATGGGAATAACACTAAAAAACCACTGGGGAAAATATATATGATTCCAGCAAGATAAAATAATATATATAAAATAAAATTTTCTTGATCCAGCTTCTTTTTTAGATAGCATGAGACTCTAAATTGTCCTTAATTAACATAACGACTTCTTCAAGTTTTGTGAATTCTTTCCATACAATACAAAGAGATTAGAAATAACATTCATTCGACTTACCTTCATATTGCCTAGATCTTTAAATATTTATTTCACAGATATTTGAGGTAGAATAAATTATAGTGGTCTGGATTCTTATCTCATGCTGTGCTTTTGAGTCAGTAAATATATCAGAGAAAGAAAATTTTACTTCTGTATGCATTTGCCTCTATTTAATAGGAGCAGAATTCAAAAATTACTTATCTTTACTATAGAGAAGCCAAGCACAGGCGCTGACAGAGTCAATGAAATCAAACACACGGACTCACCGGAGAGTGAGGAAGGAAACTGAAGAGGGAAGAGGTGACCTGTTATGGAGGGATACCAGAATTTTCATGATGACCATGTTCTGTGACATAATTTGAAAAGGCATAAAATTACTACTCCCAAAGCACACGCAGTCATATGAATGTTATCTCGGTTTAAAAGTTTGTCTTCCTTTATAATCAAGATTGTTAGAAAGTTAAATTACAATAAAGGTACATATTTGGTTGCATAAATTACAAATTTTTTTAATAAATATAGGAAAATCTGTTCTGGATTCTAACTAAACATATTAATTATCTGGCAATAAAATGTGATTCTGTGAAATAAAAATTTGTGTGTAGCCCAGTACAGTTATTTGTTGTAATAGAGGCTGGGAGAAGAAGGAGACCTCCTAAGCGGTGTTCCGAGGCTCTGGGGACTCTGGCTGACTATTCTTAGCCACAAATTTGTTTTGTTGAAGCTGTGGTATTGGGGACCTGCAGGGACACCCAGGCAGTTTCACAGGCCTCCAGAACTATCCCGGGTATTATTCAGTGGAATATGTGTTGCTGGGGATCAAACCAAGTAGGTCACATGCCTGACTGCATCCTAACCTAAGTTCTACCTCCACAGAATCTTGGTAAAAGTCTTGAAATCTCCTGGCCATAATATTTCTCCTATATGTTTCAAAAAGAACACTTAATAAAAACTAAAGATTTGTTTTAACAAAATGGTGCATCTATTTACTTAAAAACATATACAATCATTAGATTGCTCTCTTTGAACTGTGCAAATATTTCTTTGAAATGTCTTTTTAAAGTATAAGTATGCTTAATGTTAAAAGAATATTTTGTTATTTGTAATTTTCTCTAGAATTTGGGAATCTATAGAGTCTCCTAGATAGATTGACAGTGAAAGCTAAGTAATGTTTGACAGTCTTGTCTTAAATCAATAACATTTCCAAAATGATGGAAAATGAAATGCTTCCTTTCTTAGTTCTTCTGCTATCACATTGGTGGTGAGTCAACACAGTTGTCTGCCAAAGACCTTCCTAAAAAGACAAATAAAAGCAGGGATCTCTGTTATTTAGTTGAATTTGCATATATTGAAATAGGACATTTCTTAAAATACAGATTAAAAGTACTAAGAACGCATATTTCCCTTACCAAGCACACACACACACACACACACACACACACACACTTTAGAGTCATTAGGCTTCTTAAAGAAGAAGCTGTTTCAATGAAGACCCAACAAACACTTAAGTATTGCCTTTTTCTCTGGGCCACTCCCTCCACTGTAATCAGCAAAATCAATTACTGACAACTAAAGCTTTACTTATGGTCAGAAATTAGAAATGCTTCTTGGTGGTGTTGCAAAAAGAGATAATGATGTTGTTAGAATTTAATTTTTACTCATTTGAGATAAAAACGCACATTGAAATTTCTGAACAAACTTTAGCAAATTAGTGAGCAATTTACCTTTTCCTTTCCTCTAATTGTGGTCTGATTTTGCCACTTTAACTTTTTGTACTTAGTGGAGGAGAGAATCAATAACACCATTGAACACTAAAATTTTGGTCGAAATCAGAAAATAATGAGAACACTTTGACTTTTATAGTTCAATAAATAGTTCTCATATAATTTTTGTTATCAAAAATAAAATTTCCTGACCCATATACTACAGCTGCCACCATGTAAACTCATCCTTGTAACTTTATCTCAGCACTACAGATTCACAACTAAACCTTGGAACAGATGCAAACCAAACCATTAAAATTCATGGGTACCCATCTCTGGGCCCAGGAAGGGGGTAGGCCAGGTGCCCACCCTGCTGAAACCAAACAGAAGCCCTTCACTCCACAACTGCCACCTTGCCAATGGCCCCAATCCATTGCTTCACAACAAGTCTCTACAGAGACACCAAAATTCCACACACGAGTTTCAGACTGTGAATTCTGGGGTCTTCTCAGATGGTGGTATTGGGGACAGCAAACCTTCCCTCCCCATCCCAACAACTCACACCCACATGTCACAGCCACCACCAGGGAAACTCACTGTCCCAGTTCTACAGATCCTGGAATACGTGGAGTGCTCAGCTGCTTATGTGGCTGGGAAACTTTCAGATTCCAAAATACTCATATCCCGGTAGAAAAACACCAATTTCAATAGAAAAGTGACATAGAAGCTAGCTAATCTCAGTAATGAAAAACAATTAACACAGAAGGCTAAGTAATAACAAGTAGCTTAGTAACCCCTCAGACAAGGACTTAATGACCACATGTTAAGATGACACAACTTTCACAACATTTCTATTATTGAAGTGGTTTTGATAACTATTGTTGTAACAAGCAATATAAACTAAATTATTTTTTGCCTACTAAGGGAACAGGCTTGGGGAGTAGTAGGGAAATTGAGACTGTGGTGGAGGGAAGCTCACTCTGGTGGTAGGATTGGTGTTAGGACATTGAATGTCTGTAACAACTGTAGGGGAACAACATTTTAAACCACAGGGTTTAGATAAAGTAAAATAATAATAATAATAATTTAATAATAATTCACAAGCAAGTCAGTACTAAAATCTTTGAAGAGATTGGATAGACTATAGAAGTATAAAAATAAATGTTTATTTCCTCTTCTCAAACATTTTATTCCTAGCGTTTTGTTCTTTTTAAAGATATTTCTACATGACTATTAGTTAACATAAAACAAACCAGAATATGTCAGTGGTGTAAGTTAGTCTAGTTAAGTTTGTTGTGTGATGTGATACTTGTCAATTGTCACTTGTCACTTGTCTTCCCATTCATCATCAATTTGCTCGAGTGCGTACCAGTAATATCTCCATATATCCTGTCACATGCTGGTAGAGCCCAAGGGCATCTGCTTGTTCCAGGAAGATAAAGAGCCTCAAACTATTCCATCCGGTCAGGTCATGGGAATGAGGTCTATCATTGTTACTGGTATTTGGCATATCAAATACGACACAGGAAGCTTGCCAGGCTCTGCCATGAGGGTGGGATACTCTTGTAGTCACTTCTGACCTCCAGCATTTATTGATGAAATGCGCGCCCGCAAGCAGGTGCGCTAGCCGGGCTGTGATCAGCTCTTCTGCTGGGTGGAGTTCTGACGAGAGGGGAGTCCATATGTGGAAAATGGCGGTCCTCATGGAGTTGGGGGTGTCCTCTGGCTTCCTGCAAGGCTCTGCTGGGGTGGCGGGCCAGGGCTAGAATCTGCTATCCCTCCCAGGCACCTTGTGATCAGCTGGGCACAGGTGATGTGATACTTAAAAAACAGAAACATAGTGGTGATTAACATTGTCAAATAAAGAGAAAATGTGGTGAATGGGACGTAGAATTGGTATTTTTTGAAGGACAATTTGCATGTAGATAAATATCTAGATAATGTGATTTTGTCCTGAGAAAGCATATTATAGTAGGATTTTAGGATATCCAGAAGTATCTTAAAAGGCTACCAATTAAAAAAGAAACCCTGAAAATACCAATGTACCGTGGATGGATCTATGCTTTCATATCAGGATATATCAAAGATCAAAGATTCTATGGCTCTTGTAAGCATTCAGAATTTTTGAGGGAAGGTTGTTTTGTTTTTTGGGTCACAATCAGTGATGGCCGATACGATCGCTGAACTCAGGAATCACTTTAGCCATCTCTGAGCTCAGGGATCACTTTTGTTCAGGGATCACACATGGTGCTGACGGTTGAAACTTGTGTCTTCCACATGCAAAGCAAGTGTCCTACCCACTATACTAACTCTCTGGTTCCAATAATGCATATTTTTATTAATATCCAGAGTTTGTGACCGTATACAGGGTTCTTTATTTCAAACAATGTACTGTGATACTGCAGGATCTGGGACCAGACTTTGGGTAGTTATGGTACTTTGGCTCAGAAGGATTTTTGCTGTTTTCAGTGACTCTGGAGAATTTTCTTATTATTTCCAGCAGAATGCTGGTAATGTTTTATTTTTACTTAAATTACTATACTATGAGTATTAGCATAATTGATGTTTAAAGTCATTTTATTTCAAAGGGTAATAGAAGTATGTTTTAGAAATAATCATAATTTCAAAGAAATTTTTTTTAAGTTTCTTTGTTCTAATTTTCTGATATTCCACTATTAGTTCTATAATCTGAATTATAGATATACTGATACTCAATTATTTCTAATTATAATAAATCTGAATCAATATATAAGTGGCTTTAATATGAATTATTCATATTTAATAACACTTGAAATTTTTGTAAAAAATTTGAATCCAAGGTGCTTGCTATATTTTATGACACAGTGAAACCACATTGAAAATTTGATATCAAATGATATTGATGATACTAAAGAAAAATTTAAGAGATTATTTTAAATTCCTAGCTCAGTTTCCGTTCTTATTTTCAAGAGATAGGTCTCAGTTCAAAGAATAATTTAGTTCAAGCTCTCTTTTTCTAACTGCTCTATTGTCAAGAAAGAGGACATGAAAAGTAAAAGGTAAAGAAGCAGTTGAAATATACTTTGTATGGATTTTTAACTCTGATTCTGTTATTTAGCTATAATCCTTTTTACCAAAAGTCATATGAAGGTTTAAGATCATTTTGTTGGAATTAAAGCAAGTAAACACAACATATGCCCTAACACTTCAGCTTATTTTATACCTGTATCATGGAACTTTCCTTTGCAAACCTTTAGTTTACCTGAGATCATTCCCATGTGACCAGAGATTACACAGATAGCCATAAATAGCAATAAGAGCAAGCAACCACATGACAGATTTAGGATACATTAAAAGGAATTCTAAAAAGAAGATCTATCGCCCCCAATTTTTCTGTCTGGTGGAAGTGTGGGAATTTTAGTTCCACCACTTCCTCAATATATTTAGCAGTACATAAATGATTAAATTATTCTTCTGTCAGAGGCCTTACAGTTTCTTTATTACCCAACTTATCTACCCAACAAAATATTTTTAATTGATGGCCTAGAATAGCAGCTTATCTATATGAGAGTATAATTTGCCAGTGACTCTAAATAAGGAAGTGTTATTCTTGCTACTGGAATTAAAAATATAGGAAATGCTCCTCAATATGGAAGAGTAATTATAGAATTCAGATTTTCTTGAATTGATGTAATTTAAAATTGAGAAGAAATCGTTGAACAGGAAAAGTTTCATATGGCTAAACATTCAGAAAGCAATAAAAACAAATCTCTAGCTCTGATGATCTTAGTGGTTATTGCTAGGCAGTGGTGAAATCTTCTTTGGTGTCAAAACAATATACTCCTGGTGAAATTCTGAAATTCTTAAACTATTTTATCTGTTTCAGTTTGATAAGTTGATTCTTAAATGCCTTTTAGTTTGTTTTGTTTAGGAGCGAGTGTTGGCAGTACTAAGAGCTTACTCCTGGCTGTGAGTCAGGGATCTCTCCTGGCAATGCTAGGGGTACTATATAGGGTATAAACAGTTAATTGGTGTCAGCTGTATGAAGGTCAAGCACCTGACCTGCTGTACTATCTCTCCAACTTTTAAATGCTCTTTACTTGAGAGCATTTATGAAGTACACGAAAGTATTCTATTGCCATAGAGCATAATACATTACACTTTAATAGAGTATACATTATACTCCTTCATAAAGCAGGAAAAATCTTTACCTTTGTAGTTATAGTAATAGAGATAAGAAGAATAGTAAACATGTATACAATGTTAGAATATAAAAGCAAATATTTGATTGCACTTTCTGAAGTATTATTTGTAAGAGAAAACATGAGGTATATACTCCATAAAATTCTGTGCAAAGAGTCCCATGGAAAGAAAGATGCATTCATTTGAGAAGAACATTGGTGGGTAGAAATTCAAGAGAAACATGTATGTAAACAACATAAAAACAGATACACAGTGACATGTCCAGGGTTGTTTGTGGACATAGGTATGTATGTGTGAGGGTATTTTTGTGTGGTATTAAATACAATAAATTAAACTGTATTAAACAAATAATAAAACATATGTGCTACTAAAAGTACAACATAGAAGAACAAATATTTTGTCAGATGCTTTTAATGAATTACTCTTGATTTTCTTACAGTGTTTAATTATGAATACCTGAAGTTATCCAGTGGACTCTTCCTAAAAACTCTCATAGAATTCTGATATTTTATTCAAAAATACAGGAATTTGGAATCTGGGCTCTTTCATTTTAGTGAAAGACATGATATATTCTACATATTAAAGAATTTTAATTCATTCATAAGCATTTGTTTACGAGAACTCCTGTTTATGAGAATCTGTTAATAGACATGTATCACATTTCAGCAAAATTTGACACCAAGGTTTTACCTCAGGTCAACCTAGCAAGACTTTGCTATTTGACATTTGATGGTTTATGAGAAATCCTAAGAAATCCTAAGAGAACAACAACTCACCAGACTACTAGGGGATCTGTGCAGATGCAATGATGATGCATTATTGAAAAGAGAGACGGGATTAAGGGCCTAAGAGATAAATGAACATTTTACAGGAAATGGAGAAAGAAACGAACATTCTAGGCTTCTCTATCTCTAGTTTTATTTGGTACTGGCTGTTAGTTTTTCCTCCTGTCCACTTTAGATTCAGAGAATTTCTTCTTTTGATGGTGCCTAGTTACTTTCCATTTACTGGCCATCTAGATTAAAATTCTTCTGACATCCATTTGTGTTACAGTGATTTTAGTGCACAGGAAGGAACATTTCATGAACATTGGACTTATTTTTCAGCAAATCAACTTGTGTCTATTGCTTGCTGTATTGTACATAGATAATATTTTTAGTTAATTACATAATTTTATGGACTTTATTTTTATCATTTATGTGCATACTTAAGAGTTTTGGACCTATAATATATATCTTTTCAATAATACAACTCATGGGTCATCTTTTATCTCCAAAATGACCCAAAAGAGACCTGGGGATGTTGCTCAGTGATAGAGCACAGGCTACATGTATAAGACATGTGTTCAGTCTCTGGTACATCACTCACAATTACATACAGAATGACTAAATGCTTTGGATTGTTTTATTATTCACTCTTTATATCTAATAGTTTCTTATAAATATGAAAATTTCTCAGATTAATGGACAGCAACCCTGTGAGAGCTTACTCATAGGACAAAATTGTACTTGTGAGTGCATATGCATTTGGTTTACTCATAATACTTGGCCCAGCATGCAAGCTTGCTCCTTTCATGTTTGGGCTTAGAGTTGTGGTGCCCAGAACACAGAGTTGAAGGCCACCAGAACTACACCAGACAGTATTTGTAGGGACACTGAGGTGTTCTTGGGATTGAACTCAGGACATCATATATGTCAGGTATATGTGCCATTCCATTGATCAATATCCCTGGCCTATAGAAATCTGTGTTAGAATACGTTTCTTCCTATAGCATGTTTGATTAGTAACCAGAAATGCAGTTTACTATTTATGTAAATGATTCTTTTGGGGGCTGGAGCAATAGTGTAGTGGGTAGGGCATTTGGCTTGCACATAGCCAATTCAGGATCAATAAATGGCATTATATATGGTCCCTCGAGCACCAGCAGGAATAATTCCTGAGTGCACCAGGAGTTAACTCTTGAGGATTGCTGGGTGTGGCCCAATAAGCAAAATAATAATAATAATAATAATAATAATAATAATAATAATAATAATTTATTTGGTACTGAAGAGGCATAAATGTTTGAGGAGCATAAAAATGAAATGATGCTTATATAAAAGCATGCATCAAAAGCAAAGTCAGTAGTTAATACATTTTGATCATTTTATTTTGGTGTGGTATTTTCATCTCAATTTAGTGAATCGTTACAAGTATAGTCACCGTATAAAATGTAGGTTATCAGTAAATTTAAATTTTAGGTAAATGGTGCATGTGTATTAAAAACCATGTCCCATAATCAAATACTGCAAAAGTATATGTTATTTATATAAAATTACAGTTTAACTTGGTGTTATCTATATTACTTGCTATATATGATACATCTTTGTATTAATAATAATGGCTAATTCACAATTAGAGAGACAGCTGTTTAGTTTGTTTGGGGGCCACACTTGGCAGTGCTCAGGGCTTGCTCCTGTGTCTCTGCTCAGGAATCACTCCTATTTAGGCTCAGGGGACTATATGTGGTGTGAGCAACTGAGCCCAGGTGGGCTATGTGCAAGGCAAGCTCCTTAACCTGTTTTAGTATCTCTCTACCCAAGACTAATTCATAATTAGGAGATAAGTTTTAAAATACAAGATTTTAGATTTTTGAATTAGTGTTTCTGATTTATAACAAAATTGTTATGTTTAACCTGAAATTAGTTTTTTCTTGAATGAGTGTCTGCTTCTTATTCAGGTTTTTAAGGCACTGCTTTTAAATTAAAAGACCCTCAAAATTGTTCTTGATTATCCAAGTCATTAGATAGAATGACTAAACAGAACAGGGAGACCACACAGTTGTAGGATTTGAAGCTACAAGGAATATTATCAGTCATTTAATTTAAACAGTTTTTATAGCTCAAAATTAAGCCACATATTTTTTATCTTAATTGACTAATTAACAAGCTAAAAAGTAAATGGCTGTGTGGAATCTCACATTTTCTATCTCATGGTCCTGTGCTATAAGGAATGTAATGTAAGGGCAACTGCTTTCTCTTCCATAAGATCTTTAAGATGCATAGCTATTTAGTGATTAAAAGGATGAAATCAATTAAATGCAGTTTCTTTTTTAAAATTCATTGACTTGGGTGTTATCAACCATAACTAACAACTTCAGTAGCACTAATTGGTTTCTATACTCAACCAATCATCCATCCACTGCTAGTTGTTAAGAAGCAGGAACCATAGTGCTTGGTTTAAATTCTTGCATCACCACCAGTACATAATGTTTACAGTAACCAAGTGACTTTTCTATCTCAGTATTATTACCTATAAAACAGGGGGCATGGTAATGACACCTGAACTTAAAATTGAAGTAGAAGTCGCATGAACTTATATATAAAGAATTTGGGGGTGGGCTGGTGTGATAGTACAGCTATTAGGGTGTTTATTTGCATGTAGCTGACCTGGGTTCAATCCCCATCACCCCATTTGGTTCCTGAGTACCACCAAGAGTAATTCCTGAGCACAGAGCCAGAAGTAATCCCTGAGCATGGCCTCTTGTGACTCAAAAAGCCAAAAAAAAAAAAAATAAGATTTCTAATACAATCTTACCTTGGCAAAGATCTAAATGAGGATTATCTATTATTACATAATATTACTTTTGTTGCTTTTGTTATCTTAACATATCAGATAGCCTACAAATGGCATTAATTTCCCAACCTCTGTCAGAATATACAAATCTGATTAAAACTCAAATGAAAAGTTTAACTTACATGTAAATTTTTTATGGAATATTTAAGAGAATAATATTAAACATTTTGTAAAAAAGGCATTAGAATCCTTCTCCAATTTCCTTACTGAAAGAGCACTGTCCAAGTTCCTTCTCTTTTGCTTCCAGTGATAGTGAGATTTGGCCCAAATTTTCCTTTCATCTTTTCAAGACTCTAAGGGGAAAAAATTGTGTCTAGTGTGTGAGTTAGTACTTGATCTTGTGAGATTATTCAAACCTTTCAAAGATTTAAAATAAAAACATTTTAAACATTCAGGTTTCCTCCGTAACTTCCAATTTTAAGCATTCAGATTGCTTCTGTGACTTCCCAAGAGACTCAATTATTCGCTAAGGGAAGGAAAGTAAGAGAAGCATTACAGAACATTTATGATAACTCCAATTAGAGTTTAGAGTCAGAAAAGTTTACAATATGTTTTCGAATCGGTCTTTGCAGTATTTTAAGCTCTAAAACGGAGGTTAGGGAAGATACTACAGGCCATAAATTTCCTGTGAAATCTTTTGATCTACTCTGGTACATGGCAACAGAGACATATGCTTCTTTTCCTGCATCGTATGACCCATAAAGGGTGTCATTAAAAAACCAAACTAGCCCTTGGCAGCCAAAAGAGCCTTCACCCCTACTCTAGAGGAACCACACTGAAAACTGACTATATTTCCCTTGGTACTATTTTGGGTTGAAAAAAACTCCTGGATAGAAGGCCATTTTAAAAAATAAAACATGAGGCTGTAGTACTGCGGGTAGGGCACTTGCCATGCATGCAGCTGACCTGTAATGAATCCCTGGCATCCTATATGGTCCCTAAACACTGCTAGAAGTAGTTCCTGAGTGCAGAGGCAGTATTCATTTCTGATCATTGCTAAGTATGGTCCAAACCAAAAAATAAAATAAAATATAACATGACCTTACCTCCAAGTTTAGCTAATGTAGGTAGAATTATTTTTTTGTGTATTGAAACCCACAAAGTGCCCTGAAAAGCCTAGGAGTGCTTATTTTGTGTTTCTGGAACATTCAAATTCATAAAATTCTGTTTAGAGATTAGGGAAACAAGTCACAGATGAATTACCTTTCATGTTGCTTTCTTAGCATGGCCATGACAGTAGCTGAAGGATCAGGTGGTTCTGGTCTTGTGAGAGCCAGAACGGCAGGGCAAGTTTTAATCCATGATGTACAATAGTCACATTGAGGAAGTGCTCTTATCAAGTTGAGAGCTGGAATTTAAGTAAGCATCTTTTAATTTCTCAAAGGTTGTTGAGAAAAGGGAGTTAAATGAAAATGTGTAAAAATGATGTGCATAATGTCATGTGTGCCGAAAAATCTTTTCCATTTATTCATTCACTAGTTTGTATTCATTATTGAACTTGTCCATGTCAGTCATTGATCATATTACGAGTTGAACCAACAAAGGCAACTGAACCAACCTGAATGTCCTAAAGCCTATAAAATGACTAGATCTAGTTCCAGAATCAGTTCTATAGCTCTGGCACTAAAATAAATCTAGTACAATCTTAAAAAATGTTAACACCTAGTAATTTGGCAAGAAAAAATACCATCTTTGTATTACCAGTTAAAATCTTTAGTACTAAATATATTGGATGCATTTAGCGTCATACATGACATACATAAATAGACAAATAGGTGTTTAAAGGGAGGTAATATCTTGATGTGTTCTTCAAAAAATCATGTGTCTTTAGATTCAAACTAACAGAAACCACCTAAAGTAAAGAGCTGTTAAAGTTGTCACTTATATACAAAGCTTCTCTGGGCTAGAAATAGAAGTGGCCAACTTGGAATTTCTAATGGGGTAAGTGAATGGTATCTGCATTTAGATCAATAAATGCATCTTATACTTAACTTTCTTCTGGCAGCCTGCTTCTGAATATGTGTCACATATGAACCAGAAACAGCAGCTGTGATCTGTACAAAGTGGAGTATGTTAAAGTACTTCCAAGCCCTCTGGCCACCCGTAACCCGTTGCTACCATAAGATCTTTTGTGACCTGAAATATACATATATTTCCCTATTCAAAGGAAGTTTGGAGATTAAAGGGTGGGGTGGCTGTGTTCTAGGTTGGCATGTGGCTGAGGTGACAGGAGGATTTTAGCAGTTTGTGGGTGGGTGTTCAGAGAGCAGGTGGCATTGGGAGAAGGAAGTGACTTGTCAGGATTCGAGTGGCATTTGGGGGCGTGTATAGGCAGGCATAAAAAAAGATGTGGTGATTCTAAAAACACTTTGGTATTCTCATAATGAGAAATATAACCCAGGGTTTTTGCTGTTCTCAAGTGCTGTATTTAAGTTTGCCACTCTGTGTGTGTAGAATTTTAGGAAAAGAACCCAAAAAGTTAAAAATAAATAATGACAGAATTATACAGTATATTAACAAAATCTGAAAAGATCATTTAAACTTTAAGGCAATGCTTGACTTGGCCGGTCAATAGTAGACTGTTTTATGTTATTACTCTCTCAGAGAAGAAGCAATTTTCACTTCAGTGATTCTTGTTTCTATTGTTGGTTATTTGAGAGCTCTCCATTGCTATAAATTAAAGTTGTTCCTTTATGTTTATCAGAGCCACATTACCACTAGTTAATTCTAGCACTTTGCATCATTTGTTATAGATGTTCTGAACTGCACCTAGAGAAAAAAAAGGTTTGTGTTTTTTTTTTAATTTTATTTAGAGTCTTCCAGAGAGTTGCCCAGGTAACTGGGGGCCCATCCAATGATTCATGGCCTAGAGAACCTCAGATGCCGTGTTAGGACTGAGGACTGAGCTTCTGTTCAGGTCCTGCATTGCAGATGTTGGCGATTACCCTCGCCATGTCCCAATGGTGTTGTGGGCCCTCCAGGACTACCTCTTATAGTGCTTAGAGGGCTATGTCATGCTGTGGATTGATCTGGGTCAACTATATGTAATGCAAATTTCTTAACCCCTGTGCTAGCCTTCCAGACCCTCAAAATACAGATTGATTCAACTGTTGAAAACTTCAACAGTTTTCTGTTGAACATTGGCTTTTTCCTAATTCCAAGAAAAACGCTAGGCAAATCTTCAGTAAGGAAGGTTAAAAATGTAGATACCTTTTCACAGTATACCACAGAAGTACTTCTTAAATTCGATAGTCTTTTTTTAAAAAGCAGGCATTTGATAATATGTGATCATTTATAAGCAACTGTCACAACATAAAAGACAGTACTAGAAACTTGGAGAGAATTGTTTTTCTGTTTAAAAATAAGAATATTCTTATTTGCTGTTTAAAAATAAGAATATTCTTCAGATATTCCTGTCATCTTAAAAGCACCATAGAGCTTAATCACCTTTAATTTATAAGATCAAATTGGAACATTGTACTTCGTAAATTCTGGGTTAAATGGGAAAAATGGGTATTCAAAATTTTGAGTTTGCTTAAACATTTAGTATTCAGGCTCTCAAGAGAGAAAGAATTGGGGTCAGTTCTGTGGCAGATGAACAGTTGTGTTAGTGAAAGTAGTGTTGGAAAAAGCAGTGTTCCTTAAAGGAGCAGCACTGAGAGTGTAAGTGCTTTGGAAATAACTAGGGCGTCTCTTGCTGCTCTGTGTTTTGCAGAAATCTCTTGAGAATGAAAATCTATGGCAGGCTCTGACGTACTCTGTGTTGGGATTTCTTCAATTTATCATAATGAGGTGTTTTCCAATTGCCTAAGTTGGCAGAGCAATGAGAATGCTTATGCAATAATTATTTTAAATGGTGTCTCTTTAAGTCTTACCTAATGTACTTACATTTTATACCTTGAAGTATGGTTTATTCTAATTAGGACTGTTAGTCTAAACAAATTTGGATTCTTCCCCCAAATATTGTTTATGAAATATTTTTCTAATTAAATGAAATGAGTGCTTTTTAGAAATATTAGTATGAATTAGAACCATACCTATACTGAGAAATCTCCCCAGGCTAACCATTACACTGATTACATATACTATAATTCAATAATGAAATGAAAAACATAAAAGACAAATTTATCTCACTCTTAGAAATTCAGAGAGAAATTTGTTCATTATTTGGAAAGTGAATCTTCCTTTCTACCTGACACTCATTTTGACAGTGTGGCGAAACTGTAAATGAATTGATCAAAAGTATGTTGACATTTTAGCAGGATTCAGCGTGATCTTTGGTATTCAGGCAAAGCTGATAACTTTATCTGCAAGTAGGCTATATAAGGAAAACATTGAAACACCATATCACCACTTGGAAAAAGAACCCTTTCACTTAGTATCCCCAAAGTAGTTCACCATTTAAAGCATCTTTCGTTATAGCTTGGACAAAATATTATTTTTATCAGCTACTCTATGAAGTGTTGTGATTTAGCAGTTCTTAATTTGAATTTTGCTATTCATTTATAGAGGCCACTCATGTCAGATCTTAACTTACCTTCCGTGCAATAACTGTTGAGACTCAGGGTCCACCAAGTGGTTCTCTGAGGCTCAAGTGGTGCCGAGAATCAAATGCAGGGTCTTGAATATGCTCAGCATTTTATTTGCTACTTGAACTCTTTTCTCAATCCTGTTAGTTTAAATTTTCAAATCTCTTTAGAAATACCAATAGGCAGTAATTATTTTATTATCCTAAATAAAGTTTTAATGCAGCATGTGTATGTCCACTAGATCTATTTAATATGAGTTCAGTGGTTCAAAGCAGTCACAATACCTTAAAATAAAGTGGCAAAATTAATAAGGCATTTGTTGGTAGGCAGAATTAATGACTACTAATAAGGAAAAAGAAATACTGGATCACATAAATTACAAGCATACTTTCTCTAACAAAGCTCTCATCTTTACTTTGATAACCAAAGAACGTAAACCAGTATGTTCAATTTTATACTCACAGACACCTCAAATTAGCTTTGCTTGTAAACTAGTTATGTTAGCACAAGGAATATATTAAGTATGATTTTCTACGTTCAAGTTTTACTGTATAGGAAAGAAAGTGCTTGATATCTTTTGATTTAATTTTTTTCACTTCAGGATGGAGAATAAAGCAAGGTTATGTCTATTGTAGTGACTTGTATTTTCTCATTCCTCTTGTTAGCTTTTGCATGGTTATTCATTTGGAAAATGAGTGAATATAGACCCAGGTATCCAGTTACTATTCCTAACCATCTACTTTTTTGGAATAAAGTGGAAGTAATAGCAGGGCAATCTAAATACCAATAACAGTATTTCTTGAACAATAAAATTATAATGTGATGTTTAGAAATGAAAGCCTCTTTAGATTTTGAATCTTAGCTCTAGGCCAATGTTCTTTGTCTGTCTGTCTATTTATCTCTATCTATCTATCTATCTATCTATCTATCTATCTATCTATCTATCTATCTATCTATCTATCTATCTATCTATCTATCTATCTATCTATCTATCTATCTATCTATCTATCTATCTATCTATCTATCATCTATCTATCATCTGTCTAACTATCTATTTATTGCTTCAGGGCCATGCTTGGCAGTGCTCAGAGCTTACTCCCGGCTTTGCGCTCAAAGATCTCTCCTGGCAGGTTTCAGGGAACCGTAGGGGGTACCAGGAATTGAATCCCTGTACAAAGCACCTTACCCACTGTACTTTCTTTTAGTCCCATCTCATTTTTTCAAATGAGACCTGTTAAACCCTGAGTTTTCTGACATAAGAGAATCTTGAATGACAATTTAAAGCTATTGGCTAATATATTAACTATGTATAACACACCTAAATATAATTCAATATAAATAAAAATATAAGTAGGTAACATTTAGAAAATGAGATTTGCCATTTATGTCTCATTATTATATAAAGTACATATATATATATTTTTTTGTTTTAATTTTTTTATTTTTTAAAATTACAAAGATATACAATAAAAAAGTTCATATTTGGGTTTTGGTCAAACAGTGTTGCAGCACCCATCCCGCCACCAGTGCCCATCTCCCACCACCAACGTCCCCGGTTCCCTCCCCCTCCCCCCAGCCCTGCTCCATGGCAGGTTCTTGATTTCTTTCCATTTCTCTCTCTTTCTCTTTTCCTTCCACTCCAGACTATGAATTACATAACATACATTAAAGGGTTGTCATGTGTATCTTTTTGCCTCTATTTAATGCTCAGTTCTAGGTTGGCATTAGTACCCTCAACAATTGTCAGCACACTGTTCCATTTCTGTCTTACCTAGCCTCTGAATCCACACATTTGTGATAATTTCCACCTTTGGCAGGACCTCCTGATATATGGTTCACTTGATCTTGGATGTTGGTATCATAATATGTACCTATATATTTATGTTATGCAGATAAATGCAGTCATTCTGTATCTGTCTCTCTCCTTCTGGCTAATTTCGCTCAATATAATCTTCTCCATGTCCATCCATTTGTAGGCAAATTTTATAACTTCATTTTCCTAACAGCTGCATAGTATTCCATTGTGTAGATGTACCAAAGATTTTCTATCCAGTCATCAATTTTCGGGCACTCTGGTTGCTTCCAGATTCTGGCTATTGTGAATAATGCTGCTATGAACATAAAAGTAGGGATGGTGTTTCCGCTGCGTATTTTTTGGCTTCCCAGAGTAGATTCCCAGGAGTGGTATGGCTGGGTCAAATGGGAGTTCAATTTCTAGTCTTTGGAGGAAAGTCCATATTGTTTTCCAGAAAGGCTGTACCAGCCGGCATTCCCACCAACAATGGATGAGTGTCCCCTTTTCCCCACACCCACGCCAGCACTTGTTGCTCTTGTTCTTTTGAATATGTGCCAGTCTCTGTGGTGTAAAGTGGTATCTCATTGTTGTTTTGATTTGCATCTCTCTGATGATTAGTGATGATGAGCATTTTTTCATATGTTTTTTGGCCATTCTAATTTCTTCCTTGCTGAAGTTTCTGTGGGACACGGCAAAAAGCCGTGTTAAGAGGGAAATTTATAGCTCTGCAAGCATTCATCAGGAAACAAGAAAGGGCCCACATAAATAACCCTGACTACACAGCTGAAGACATTAGAAAAAGACCAACAAAAGGAGCCCAACCAAGGCAGAAAAAAGGAAATAATAAAACTTAGAGAGGGAAATCAATGAGTTGGAAACCAAAAAAAACAATCCAAAAGATTAATGAAACCAAGAGCTGGTTTTTTGAAAAAATAAACAAGATTGACAAACCATTGGCAAGACTTGTAAGGACAGGGAAAGAGAGAACCCAAATAAACAGAATCAGAAATAAAAACGGTGACATCACAACAGAAACCACAGAAATCCAAAAGATCATCAGAGATTACTTTGAGAGCCTGTATGCCGTGAAACATGAGAATCTAGAAGAAATGGATCAATTCCTGAAGTCCTATAACCTCCCATGGCTGAAACAAGAAGATCTCCAATACCTGAATAAGCCTATCACCATCGAAGAAATAGAAACAGCAATTAAAAGTCTTCCCCAAACACAAAAACCAAGGTCCAGACGGATTCCCTAGTGAATTCTACCAAACCTTTAAGGAGGACCTACTGCCTGTCCTGTTCAAGCTCTTCCAGGAAATAGAAGAAACAGAAACACTCCCAAACAGTTTTTACGAGGCACATAAAGTACATATATATATTTTGCAATCATATAATTATTGCACCAAGTTATATATATATATGTTAATTTGATATTGTGATGAATTATGTATAACATTGGGTGTACAACTAATGATTTTATTTATTTATTTATTTATTTGCTTTTTAGGTCACACCTGGCAATGCTCAGGGGTTTCTCCTGGCTCTGCACTCAGGAATTACTCCTGGCGGTGCTTGGGTGACCATAAAGGATGCCGGGGTTCGAACGCAGACCAGCTTGATTCAGCCGCTTGCAAGGCAAATGCCCTACCTGCTGGGCTATCACTCAGGAGTAATCAATAGAAATATAGCTAAACATAGTTATTTTTTATTGCAGTGAGAATTTTAATTTATTTCTAAGCAATTTATTTTTGTAGGGGTCTCCCAATAGTGCACAGTGGACCCAGAGGGATACTATTTGTCAGATGATATATTAACTCTGTGGCTTGATGAAGCATTATTTGCAAATTAGCAAGTCATTTTAAATTATATTTTTTTCTATTATCAATATTATTTGTGGTGTTGGGTATCAGAACCTAGGACTTAATACATGTAAACTTGTGCTTTACAGCTAAGCTGTGTACCTTGCATATACATTTTCTTTTTTCTTCTTATTCTTTTTTATCAAACCTGTTTATGCTCATGACTTACTCTGGCTGTGCACTAAGGGATCTCTCCTGTCAGTGTTCATAGGCCCACATGTGGTGGCAAATATCACACCTTGGGTTGGCAGTGTTCAAGATAAGTGCCCTACCCATTGTACTATCTTTGAGGCCCCAAATGATTTGACTCCTCTTTACAACCTCTTTCCTCTTTATATTCCCAAGTGTAAACTGGCCATGGTTTTTTATACCAATTGCATGAATGACCCAGGTGTAGGAATCATTAACATTTCTGTATTCTCATTACCTTCTGACCATATACTGAGCACAAGACAAAGACAGGGCACCTATCTTCTCATATTTTATAGGTTTTTTAATCATTTAAGTTTATTTTTGTTGTCTTTGTTTGTTGCTTGTTTTGGAGCAGACCCAGTTATCCTCAGGGATTACACCTGGCTCTGTGCTCAGGAAACAACACGTGGTGCTGGATATCAAACCTAGGTCAGCAGCATATGAGGCATGTACCTTATCTGCTGTTCTCTCTTTCTATTTAATTGATGCAGAAATCAAGGCATAATAAGGTTAAATGATTTGTCTTCATTAAAAAATAACTAATTACTAATTAGTTATAACTAAAACCTAATAACTAATAAGTAATTACTATCAGAACACAAATTTATATTGAGATATTCTAAACCCCAAAGCTATTTCTATATTTCATACCCTGTTCCACTATTCAAAACTTCCATTTATGAAACCTGTAGCTAAGATTTCCAGGAGTCCCTTTTACATTGTATTTTGTCACTTTATGGTTACAGTGCTTTTTACTTGTCACTTGTCTTCCTGTTGTTCATCGATTTCCCTGAGGCGGTACTGGTAATATCTCCATAACTCCTGTTGGTAGCTAGCGTAGCCCAAGGGCATCTGTTCGCTCCAGGAGCATGAAGAACTTCAAACCGTTCCTTCAGTTCATGGGAATGAGGTCTATATTTGTTACTGGTTTTTGGCATATCAAATACAACACGGGTAGCTTGCCAGGCTCTGATGTGTGGGTGGTACACTCTCAGTAGTTGGCTCTCATCTCATGCTCTTACCGATGAACCGCGCGAGATTGGCTTTTTTCTCTTGGAGCTGTGGAGTCCAGATGTTGAGATTGACTGCTCTCATGGTGTGAAGGTTAATTTGGCTGCTTGCTAGAATCACTGGGATGACAGGCCAGGGCTAGAACCAGCTTAGAACTGTATACAGTGTATAAATGTGAAAGATCCTGAGAAGGACCTGGTCCTAACTTTCATTATGTTTAAGACTGGTGTGCAGCCACCTAGTGACCGTGCACTGGCTCAGCTGTGGGTCTGATGTGTCCCTCTTCCACTGCTTCTGGCTGTGGTGGCTCGGAGCTTCGCAGTCACGCCCACCAACATGGAGTTGGAGGAATGGGAGGAGGAGCCCAAATCCCTGCTCCAAGTCCAGCGAGGGTGACTCCCCACACATGGAGCGAACCCTAGGAGCTATGTTAGACTCGGCCAGGGGCTGGCTGAGCCATTTACCACCCTCCAGAATCCATGGGCTGCTCCACGTGGGCTTTTGACTATCATAGAAATATCCTTTGAAGATGGGCATATTTTAATGCAATAAATTAATACCAGAGACAGACATGGGACAGAGCTGATACTTGCTCTCCCTGTGCCCAGCCGCTCACAAGGAGCCCAGGAGAGATAGAGGGTTCTAGCCCTGGCCCGCCAGCCCAGCAGAGCCTTGCAACAAGCCAGACAGGCCCCCACTCCATGAGGGCCTCCATTTTCCACATCCGGACTTCTCTCTCGTCAGAACTCCACCCAGCAGACCAGCCTATCACAGTCCGGCTCATCGAAATCCACCCTGCTGCAGTCTCTTTTAATTCGGCCCAGGTATGCTGATCCAGAGACAGACATGGGGCAGAGCTGCTACTTGCTCTCCCTGTGCCCAGCCGCTCACAAGGAGCCCAGGAGAGAGGGCGGGTTCTAGCCCTGGCCTGCCAGCCCAGCAGAGCCTTGCAACAAGCCAGACGGGCCCCCACTCCATGAGGGCCTCCATTTTCCACATCCGGACTTCTCTCTCGTCAGAACTCCACCCAGCAGACCAGCCTATCACAGTCCAGCTCACGTGGCACAGCGGCGCGCAGTTCATCATTAAATGCTGGACTTAGAGATGACTGCAAGAGTATGGTACCTGCACGGCAGAGCCTGGCAAGCTACCCGTGTTGTATTTGATATGCCAAATACCAGTAACAATTATAGACCTCATTCCGGAATGGATTGTGGCTCTTTATGTTCCTGGAGCAAGCAGATGCCCTTGGGCTCTACTAGCATGAGACAGGACATATGGAGATGTTATTGGGGCCCGCTCGAGCAAATCGATGAACAATGGGAAGACAGTGACAGTAAAATTAATACCATTTATTTTGTCAAAATTTTCCTAAACTCATATCATGTCAAACCAGATTAGATATTTTATAATGTTAATATAGTCAAAGGGGGTCAATTTATGCTTTTTACTGCAATTTCCAACAGTTTAGACACAATACTAATTAGGAACTTCCTTTTATGGAGAAAGGTTATGGTGATATCTATTTACAAAAGTATTCTATTAATTGTGGCTTTGATTTCTGACAGGTTTCTACTAAGTTATAAACAAGGATTTTTTTTAACTCTAAAGAAAAACTCCTAATTTCAGTATCTACATAAAGTTATTATGTAAAATTATGCAATTATTTTATGGCAGTATTTTTCTGCTCTATTATTCTTAATATTTATAGTGCATTTTATTGTATAAGTCTGCTATGATTTATTTCAATGACACCTTATTAACATATACTGCGTCTCCTGTTTTTTAAATTATTGCCAACACTATATGAAACACTTTGTTCATCTTCTTTATATAAAATTTTATTTTTATTTCTTTTATTTGTCTTAGTTGAAGTTATATTGTGTTTAATAATATCAAATGAATAGTCTAATTTGGTCTATCTCTAAGATATTTCTAGGAGTTGTCACTTCATATCATCAAGTTTAGCATGCAGAATATAGTAAAATAATTAAAAATATGTTCACAGGCCTTCTCCAAGTGAACAAAATAAAAATGCAAAGTAGAAAAATTGAAACTAATTTTCAATTCAGATCTTCTTTGAAGATTGTACTTAGGTGATTTGTAGTTATGGGAATATATATTTCTTTGTAATAATTTCAATATTAAAAGAACATTTCTTCCACTCACTAATAATATCAAAGAATGCCCTTTCAAGAAAGTACTTAGGTTAAAGATGTATCATGTATTAAACTGATAATAACAGACACTATATTTTATCTTAGCAAAAAGGCCAATAAGAGTTTCAATGAACTATTTGGAGCTGCCATTTAACAAATTTTGTAGGGGCTTTTGCAACAGTGCTTGGGAATCCTGCAGACCACTCCCCTGTGATACTGGGCAAACAGCCCTGACTACCACCAGGACCACCAGAACACCAAGTGTGTTCAGGGAACCTTGGCATGCTTGTGCTTCAATCCAGGGTCTTGTAGATGGCAGGTATGTGCTCCACTGCTTACTCTAACTCTTACACCATTATTTTGTATCTGCCTCATTTACCACTTGGAGAAATCCTGTTAACCGGTTTTAAGTATTCTACTATGTTCTGCATATTTAGAACCTTTATAAAGTTAAGGGAGGGGCCAGAAAGAGAGAGTTCGATAGTCTGAGTTCTTGCTTTTCCTCCATGAGTTTTATGTCCTAGGCACTGTGTGGTTCCCTGAGTGACCCCAAGAACAGTGTTGGCATGGGGGAGAACTGTGTCATCCAGCTTTCCCCAGCTCAGCTGACCATGAGGTGTCAAGTAGGGAGGACAGGTTCTGGTCCCAACCCCCATCCCAGTAGGACCTCAGAAGCAGCCAGAGGAACCTCCGGCCTTTTGTATCTTAGAAAAAATGACATAAGATAATCACCATAATCGCAGCCATTTTCAATGTCCAGACTCCACAGCTCATCAGAGCCCCACTCAAGAGAGAAGCCGATTCTGGTGAAAGAGAATTCTCACCAGAGATCCACACAACAGAGCAGAAGATTTCATGCCCAGGTAGGCAGTTCTTGGCTACAAAAGTCACCAGGCTTTCATGGAGATGGATCTGGGGTCCCCCTGCCCACCTATGTCCCACATCTAGGAGGCCTGGTGGACCTGCCCACAAACTGTCTCCAGGGCCGGAGGTGATAACCCAGCGGGTAGGGCGTTTGCTTTGCATGTGGCTGGCCTGTGCCAGCCCAGGTTTGATCCCCAGCATCCCATATGGTCCCCTGACACTGCCAGGAGTAATTCCTGAGTGCAGAGCCAGGAGTAACCCCCTGGACGTCACCGGGTGTGACTCAAAAAAGCAAAAAAAAAAAAACAAACTGCCTCCGGCTGGTGGCCATGATGCTGAGACTCAGATACACGGAGCAGAGCTGCCATCCGACTCTCACTGTGTCACGGGGCCTCTTGCAGCCATGTAGTACATCTAAATAGTGAAAACCAACCATGTTCTAGAAATTCAGAAAATAAATTCAAGAACAAAATTTGGCCAGATTCTCCCATAACCAACCAGAGGGAAGTAAATGGATTAATCAATAACATTGCGTGTATGAGAATTTTTTTTTTTTTTTTGGGTCACACCCGGCGATGCCCAGGGGTTACTCCTGGCTTTGCACTTTGGAATTACTCCTGGCATTGCTCAGCACCATATGGGATGCCGGGATCGAACCCGAGCCTCCACAGGCTGGCCACATGCAAGGCAAACCCTACCTGCTGGACTATCGCTCTGGCCCCAACATGTATGAACTTTAATGGTCAATGTAATTAGTGCCAGCTGAGGGAGCAGGCATGGGGATTGGTGTGGGTGGGAAATAAGGGTCTTTGGTGGTGGGAACACACTGGTGGTGGGAGTGGTATTGAATTATGAATCTTTCTATCAGCAGTACTATGAAAACCTTTTTTACTTTGTAAATCACAGTGTTTCAATAAAAAAAAACGAAAAACAAAACAAAAAGAACAGTGTCAGAAGTAGCCCCTAAGCACTGCTACAAGTGGCCCCAAAACAATAACAACAAAAGGCAGAGGAATAAAAATAAAGGTAAAGACAAATCTTATTATAAAAATTCTTTGAGAAAAACTAGGATAAATTATTTCGGATCCTTAAATACAAACTGTTAACCTAAGAAGAAAAGGAGAAAAAGAGCAAGTATGATACAGAGGAAGATAGGATATTTTAAAAGGCATTGTTAATAATTTTGAAAAACTAGAGCATATATTTGATGATTAGAAATCATCCAGAAACAAGCTTTAGATATCACCTGAATTGAATATGAAAATGGGTTTCAACTTTTCTACTTTGCTTTTTTAGCTTTTACACTACACCCACTTGGTACTAATTATAATTTTTGCCATGTTTTAACTTAGAATCTTTCGTGTGTAATGCCATAATCACAGAAGAGAGCACACACACACACACACACACACACACACACACACACTTGCAAGATCATTTGCATCACGGATACTGTGAATGCAAATATGAAATTCCTGAAAAGGCAAGTTCCGCTCTGCCAAAACTATCACCCTTAAAAAAGAGAGAGGGATATGATAAAGAAATAAAGTTTTTAGTAGCTGTATTTTTATCTTCTATCTTTAAGTCTAGGAAAAGTCTTTCTAAAAAATATTTAACCATTATGTCAGTGTTTCATATACACTATATAATACTATCAGAAAACTTCAGAGATATTTCAGTGGGTGAGGTGATGACCAACTCCTGTTCAATTCATGGCACTGCACGTGGTCCCTGAGCACCTCCAGGAATGATCTCTGAGCACAGAGGCAGGGGGTAAGTCCTGTGCACCAATGCCAAGTGGGACACAACCTTCTCCCCACCCCCCACAAAAAAAAAACAGAAAAATTCTCATGACCTGATGTGTAAAGGAAATGTGAGCATTAAAATTCATTAGTAATAAAACTTCAGTGGGATGGCACGGCTTTTTTATGGTTAAGTCATTGATCTTTTTATTTTCTCTTTAAGAATTGAGCTTTTTAGAACGTTAAATTTAATGTTAGAGGCTGGAACAGTGGCACAGTGGGTTGGATGTTGCCTTGCATGTAGTCACCCTGGATTTAATCCCTACACTTCACCGGTTCCCTGAATCTACCATGAATAATTCCTGACCACAAGGAGAGGACTAAGCCCTGTGCACTCCCTCATGTGGCCCAAACACCAAAAAGAAAAAAAAATAACCTTAAATTTGTTTTTTGCTTTGAGGACATTCGGTTTAACAATGAAATGATCAAACATAATGTTTTGGCAAGTGATACGAAATTATTTCCCTTTTTCTGACTTCTTTACTGCATCCCAACTTTATTTTGCCAACATAATTACTTCTGCTGATCATGGCTTTATAATAGAATTCTGAGGAATAACTGAGTCAAAAAACCTTACTAAGTGCTGACAAGACAGTACAGTGGATGAATGCTTGCCTACTTGCTTGCTTTCCTGCTTGTGTGCTTGCTTGCAACTGAGCTGGGTTCTGTTCTTTTCACCGCAGGAGAGATTCCTGAGTGCAGTACATGCAGTTTGTTGCAACTTTCAAGGAATTGGCTAGATCATCTTATGTTAAGTGAAGTAAGTCAGAATGACAAGGTGAAACACTGGATGCTCTCACTAATCTGTGGTGTATAGAGAATGTCTTGGGAATGGTAGTAACAGAGATGGGGAAAATGGCTCTAGATCACAGAAATAATGATGTCAAAGAAAGGAAATGAAAGGGGAAAGCAGGGAGAGAAATTCTGGAACTAAGGTAGAGAGGGTGTAGGGGTGAAGTATCTATGTGTCTAAAACACCCGATCTCGCACTACTAAAAATAAGGGGCCTACACAACCGGAATTAAACTTAAAAATGCACTTTGCAAGATGCCAGGGTTGGAGATGGGAGGAAGTATGTTGAAGAGGGACACAGGGTGGTGACACTGGAAGCTAGAACATCTTTTGCCTAAAAGTCCAGTAACTATACAAGTCACAATATCTAAACTAAAAATGTTTAAAACTCAAAATATTTTTAAATTACAAAATTGCTATTGTAAGTTGTGTTGAATTAAACATATTTAGGAAATTTAAGCTATGCATAATGTAATCAAACCCCAAACCTTCATCACACATTTTGGCATATGTATAAGAGATATATACACAGTCTTTTGGTCTTTTGCTTTTAAAGGCTTTTATTCTTACAGAGAAATCATTAATATTTAACATACTATTAATTTTTTATCAAAGCATTTGCCAAAAATGTAGTGTGTTATTTCTGTAAGATACTATTTAATGGTGTCTTTTAAGTAGGTTTGGTCATGAAATGAAATTTGTAAACTTCAGAGTTGCCAAACTTATTCAGCAATAAACAAAAAAATATAGTAATCAAAGAACTAGATACTACTATATGTTTTAAAATTACTATAGAATTTTACCTAATACCAGACACAAAAATTGACTCTATGTAGCGTACTCTAAGAGAAAGAACTGAAATCTTTAATGCTGGGAAGCATTAAAAGATTACAGATAATTTATTTGACTTTTCCACTAAGTAAATGATTCTTGGAATAGGAAAAAATGAGTAAATCATAAAAAGAAAAAATTGGTAAGTTGTGTTTCTCCAAATTATTATTTCTGTTCTTTGAAAGATTCTATTTGAGCAAAAAATAACTCCAGACAAGCGAAGACTTAGAGGAAAACGTGTAAAACTCATTTCTAAGAAAATGTGTTCAAAAAATCTGGTAAGCAAATGGGACAGAGCTACACGGAATGGGCACTTTTTTTTTAAAAAAAAAGCCATTTTTCAAAGAAGATCAGCAAATGTCAAATAAGTACTTGAAAATATGCAATATCTTTAGCTATAAGGGAAATGCAAATCAAAACCACAATGATATGAACTTAAAAAACCTAATTTATTTTTTGTTTTATTTTAGGCACTATGATTTAAATTATCGATAATGGTAGGGTTTTGTACATAATACATCCCAACAACAAACCTCCAGTAGTGTGTCTGCTTCAGTACATGATCTTCCCATGGTCCAGCCACTTCCTCCTGGCCTTTATTAAGAACGATGTATATTTTGTATTCAGTACAATGGCTGAAATTTTGAAGACAATCAATAGCAAATGTGGTCAAAGACTTGGTACACATGAAACTTATTAATCATTTAATGGTGGCAGTGAAAAGTGGTAAGCTATCTGGGAAAGTTGGCGGTTTTTTATTAAGTAAAATGCATATTTTTACTAGAATCCATAAATAATTCATGAAATAAAATACATTACCCAGTAACCAAATTCCTATCTATTTTTCATAGAGAAATAGAAACGGATGTCCACACAAAAGAGAAATGTTCATAGTAATTTTATTCATCATAGCCAAAATCTCAATACAACTCATCCCATCAGCTGCTAAGTGAATATACAAATTATGGTATGTTTATATGATGAAGTACAACTCAGCAGTAAGAATGAACAACCCCAGATACACACAACATGAATGAATCTTTAAAAAATTTATGCTAAGGTGAAGAAGCCACCCAAATAGCTACATTCTATAGGATTCTGTTGGTATAAAAGAAAGAACAAAAGATGAGAAAAGCCGTGAATTGCCAGGAAAGAAAGGATTGACTACAAAGGGACCTAAAAATGTCTACCAAGATTATTATAATGCTGTTTCCTGATTGATTGCCAGAACACATCAAATTACATACAGATTTTATTGCTGTACTTTTAGTAAAGCCTGACTTATAGAAGTGAATAAAACAATGACACTCTAACTATTCTCATATTTAAAAAAGTCTGAGAAAGCAGATTCTCAGTATCTTAAAAGCTCTAAGACTAGAGGAAATCATTTAACTCCCTAAGAAATCTATTATACTTTTATTTCATAGATAAAATTGCTTTCAGTGCTCACAATTAGAAAACAACTATAATGTTATTTAAAAAAATTCAGATAACTTTGTGAAAATTTAAAGTTATTGATAAATGTATTCAGAACAGTTATGCGGAAAGATAATTTACACTTTTGAGAGTATTACCAATTTGTACTGAACATTGTATGTTGTTTAAATATTTCATCACTTTTTTTGTTTTTGAGCTATACCTAGTTGTTTTCAGGTTTTCTCCTGCCTCAGTGCTCAGGGGTCACTCCTGGTGATGCTTGGAGATCACATGAGGTGCTGGAAAATCAAACCCAGGTCACCCACATGCAAAGCAAGCACTTATTGGATCACACAGGCCCTGTTTAGCACATTTTTATAGGTAAAGTGTTTGGAGATATTTTTGCTAATGTTATTTTACTACTGGTAAATTCATCCTGTATGGGTGAAATAATATAGGTGTTTATTGGCCATTTATAAGTGTTTCTGTTTTTGCATATTCTATGCACATTCTATGTTTTTTTTCTACTTCTTAAAGTGTCCTATTGTCTTTTAGTGTTAAAGCTATTTTTAAAAAATAAAAAATCTCCTTATTCAACAACTCAAAGAAACAGACAGTGTCCAATGAAACAAGCACTAAATTCTAAGCACAGGTTGAGATTTCCAAGTGGAGGAAAAGGACTGAAAGAATCACAGTAGAGGGGCCGGAGCAATAGCACATTGGGTAGGGCATTTGCCTTGCATGCAGCTGACCCGGGTTCAATCCCTGATATCCATATGGTCCCTGGAGCACTGACAATTCCTGAGTGCACAGCCAGAAATAAGCCCTGAACATTTCAGGTGTGACCCAGAAAAAGAAAAAAAAAAAGAATCACAGTAGACTATGATTGGATTCAGCCTGTGGGTGAAGGGTGTAGTGTATTAACATTATATGCCTGAAACATTTTAAAAAATCTTTTTTTCCAAAATTGCTGCTTTCTAATATGGAAACACAATAAACTGCTTTTGGTTCACAGGTGAATGGTTTAATACTCACATCCGTGGTGACTGATCAGTGTGTTTGTGCCACCAGGGTTCAAATCAGAACTTCCTATCACTGTGACCCAAACCACATCCCAGGCTGCTACATGTGTCTTTTTAATCCTCAAAATTGAAATCCTGAAAGCAGCTAAAATAGGTATTAACCTCAGTTTAAGGTTCTGTATTTACATAACCACCATTTCTGTTTGGAATGTGCTACCTACTGCTATTCTCATCCCTCTCTGTGTGTATGTGAGTCAGGGAGTGTGGGCGGGAATGAAATAGGGTGGAATTTTATTGTTGGAAGAGGATGTTGATACGGAAGGAACTTGACCATGTTTAGATGCTGGAGTCAAATGTCCTAGAATGGTTTGAAGATATGAAGAGAATTCCTGATGAAGCAGGATGCTGAAAAATGCTTCAGGCTCTCATGAATAAGCACCTTTAGAGAATTCCTATTAAAAAGGAAAATATTACTCTCTCAGGCTAGAGGAATGGATGGAAACAAGAGCAGATAAATTTATGAATACAATACAAGAAGGAAGAATGGAATTTTATGCCCTGGATATTATATTTTGTATTTTCTTACTTAGACCAAGATTTTTTTTTTGATGACTGCTACTATTATTAATGAGGAACTGGAGTCAAGTGGCAAATGAATGCTTTTAAATGTATTGACAACTGAAGTTTCATAGTTTACTTTTACAAATAGAATTCTGACGGAATATAGTTTATGGTTTAGATTATTTGTTCTAGTATTTGTTTCAAGTCGGTAGATCATAAGAAAATTTTTAGGTCATCCTAACAATTTCTGCAATGATATTTATAGTTCCTTTTACTTAAACTATACACTTTAGTTCAGCTGTTCTGTAAGTTGAATTTTTGCATAGATACATATTTTTGAAAACTGCCTTAGATTTAGGAAATACATTTTGTTTGAAGTCCTGTTACTGTATAAAGTAAGTTCTTTCTATTAAATTATTCAAATACACCTGTGGATGTAGAAAAATTATTATGGGAAGTTAACAAAATTGCTTCTTTTATAGAACCTAAAATTATTTCCTTTGTAATTTAAAGTGACCTGTATAAAAATGCCATCGATATTTTTTCAAGTAACTCCAGATTTCTCATTTTAGCATTATTGCTTTTTTGTGAGACCCTGCACACTGCAGAGATTGATTTTCTATTTGTGCTCCCAGTTGCAGTTTTGATATTGTTTGAATAAGCTCATCAGACATAACTACTTACTAAAGCTATATTTCAAAATGCTGCATTGTGACACTCAACAATTTCAAATAAAATCTAGATGCAAACCACAGAATTTTCAGTTTCACATTTTAAGTTCTGGCAAATACTGTAGAAGAGGAATTCTGTGAAAGAATAATTCTATAAATGATGATAACATGAGGCTTGCTGGGTTATTTGATTTTAATTTTCAATATCTAGCAGCAAGCAGTTTGTTGACTGTCTGAATTAAATACCTTGTAATCCCAGATTTAGTGATGTGAACACAATATATGGAAAGACAAATAGGTAATGGAACAACAATGGAAAACCTTCATGAAGATAACCATTGAATTCTATGAGCTATGAGAACTAATTTTCAGTTGTTCTTTCCTAATTTTTAATGTCAACAGGAGTAAATTGGAGATGGTACAATTTTATGTATTTGTTTTTACTTTATGATCACACTGTGAGATATGAGACAGTACAATTTAATCTAGATTCTACTTCCATAAAATTTATACTGTACCTCATTGGGGAGCCGATGGGGTCCCCAACAGTATCAGGACAGAAGTTCTCTTCTACCTCTGAGGCTGCCAGGAACGGATGAAAACATGCGAGGCCGGCACAGTTCCAAAGGGATTTTAATTGTATAACAAGCTCTACCACCACAATCAAATATAATGGAAGATCTCTAACTCTGTTCAGAACTTAGACCATGCACAAGAGCCCAAGTCTCCCATCAAAGAGGATCCTACCAGAGAGAGTTCCACCAAAGTGGATGCAGTACCTCAAGTCACCTTATATACACAAAATCTGAACTTCAGGAGGGGTCCTGTCATCAAAGATCAGCTAAGCAGCTTCTAGGGAGTATAAGTGTGGTGCCACGCCCTATGACATGTCTAAACAAATGATTATGCCAGGAACAAATCCTTTCTTCTGAAATCTCTTATGTGAAACACTGGAGAGAGAGTGGGGCTGGTATAAAGTAATATATCTTAACTTCATGATCATCATGTAATCTAGATGGTATACACAAGGTCCTTCTTATTATTATCTGAGCTAGGGTGATCCTGAGTATCTTGTTCTCTCTGTACACCGAAAGGGTCATACTCACCTGCTTGAGTGCAAAGTAGTATGATCCTTCCTATAATATTAAAGGATAGTCTCAATGTTGCCAGGGTGGTAGTCTCGTGGTAAATTCCTAACTGTCCCACTCTGGGATCAGTGGGTATGAAGAGGAGCTATGCCCAATCTAGATAACATAGAAATCATAGTAAATATATAATGATAATTCAGAAATTACTCATTCAGAGTCAAGGTGACTTCTGAAACTGCCACACTCTCCATCAGTGTTTACACAGAAGAGAGATCTCATTAGTATGAACCCTGGCTTAAGAACATGTAAATATGTTAAACTGTGAGTGAATAGATTAAATAGATTAAACAGCAAAACTCCCAAGCTAGCTAGGCCTGTCATCCAACAATACCTCTTAAAAGGATCAAAAAGTTAAGAGTAAATTTTATTGTTGTATTGGATAATTTTTTATATTTCTTTCTAATAAGAAATCAATTATATATTTTGTATATTCTACACTGAAAAATATCAGTTTGATACTGATCAAAATTATTGATCACTATTTTTAGATTTTTTGTACAGTATTTTTTTTTTTTAATTTTTTTATTTTTTACAATTACAAAGATATACAATTAAAAAGTTCATATTTGGGTTTTGGTCATACAGTGTAGCAGCACCCATCCCGCCACCAGTGCCCATCTCCCACCACCAACGTCCCGGTTCCCCCCCTCTCCCCCAGCCCTCCTCCATGGCAGGTTCTTTATTTCTTTCCATTTCTCTATCTTTCTCTTTTCCTTCCTCTCCAGACTATGGATTACAAAACATACATTAAAGGGTTGTCATGTGTATCCTTTTGCCTCTATTTAATGCTCAGTTCTAGGTTGGCATTAGTACCCTCACAATTGTTAGCACACTGTTCCATTTTCTGTCTTACCTAGCCTCTGACTCCCACACGTTTGTGATAATTTCCACCTTTGACAGGACCTCCTGATGTATGTTTCACTTGACCTTGGATATTGGTATCATAATATGTACCCATATATTTATGTTATGCAGATAAATGCAGTCATTCTGTAACTGTCTCTCTCCTTCTGGCTAATTTACGCTCAACATAATCTTCTCCATGTCCATCCATTTGTAGGCAAATTTTATAACTTCATTTTTCCTAACAGCTGCATAGTATTCCATTGTGTAGATGTACCAAAGCTTTTTTATCCAGTCATCTATTTTCGGGCACTCGGGTTGCTTCCAGATTCTGGCTATTGTGAATAATGCTGCTATGAACATAAAAGTAGGGATGGTGTTTCCGCTGCGTATTTTTGGTTTCCCAGAGTAGATTCCCAGGAGTGGTATGGCTGGGTCAAATGGGAGTTCAATTTCTAGTCTTTGGAGGAATGTCCATATTGTTTTCCAGAAAGGCTGTACCAGCCGGCATTCCCACCAACAATGGATGAGTGTCCCCTTTTTCCCCACACCCACGCCAGCACTTGTTGTTCTTGTTCTTTTGAATATGTGCCAGTCTCTGTGGTGTAAAGTGGTATCTCATTGTTGTTTTGATTTGCATCTCTCTGATGATTAGTGATGATGAGCATTTTTTCATATGTTTTTTTGGCCATTCGAATTTCTTCCCTTGCTGAAGTTTCTGTTCATTTCTTCTCCCCCATTTTTTGATGGGGTTGTTTGTTTTCTTCTTGTAAAGTTCTACCAGTGCCTGATATATCCTGGATATTAACCCCTTATCAGATGAGTATTGGGTGAATATTCTTTCCCATTCTGTGGACTGCTTTTTGTATCTTAGTCACTGTTTCTTTTTGAGGTGCAGAAGCTTTTTAGTTTCATGTAGTCCCATATATTTATCTTTTCTTCTAGTTGCTTTGTTAGAGATGTTTCATCTTTGAAGATGCCTTTAGCTTCAATGTCATGGAGGGGTTTTTTCCTATATTTTCTTCAATGTACTTTATGGATTCAAGTCTGATATTGAGATCTTTAATCCACTTTGATCTGATTTTTTGTGCATGGTGTTAGACACAGGTCCAAATTCATTTTTTATGTCGCTGCCCAGTTTTCCCAACACCACTTATTGAAGAGGCTTTCCTTACTCCATTTTAGACTCGTTGCACCTTTATCAAAGATTAAATGATCATGTGTTTGAGGTTGGGTGTCAGGATACTCAATTCTATTCCATAGGTCCACGGGTCTGTTTTTATTCCAATACCATGCTGTTTTAATTACTACTGCCTTGTAGTACAGTTTGAAGTTGGGTAAGGTGATGCCTCCCCATCTTCTTTTCCCGAGGATTGCTTTAGCTATCCTTGGGGGGTTTATCGTTCCATACAAATTTCAGGATTGTTTGGTCAATTTCTTTTGAAGAATGTCATGGGGTATCCTCATAGGGACTGCATTGAATCTGTATAGAGCTCTAGGGAGTATTACCATTTTGACAATGTTGATTCTCCCCATCCATGAGCAGGGAATGTGTTTCCATTTCCTTGTGTCCTCTTTTTATCTCTTGGAGCAGTGTCTTGTAGTTTTCTTTGTACAGGTCCTTTACACACTTGGGTAAGTTGATTCCTAGGTATTTGATTTTCTGTGGCACAATTGTGAATGGAATTGTTTCCTTAATATCCCTTTCTTCTCTTTCGTTATTTGTATATAGGAAAGCCACCGACTTTTGGGTGTTGATTTTGTATCCTGCCACTCTACTATATGCGTCTATTGTTTCTAGGAGTTTTTTGGTAGAGAGTTTAGGGTTCTCTAGGTATAATATCATGTCATCTGCAAATAATGATAGCTTGACTTCTTCCTTGCCTATCTGGATGCCCTTGATGTCCTTTTCTTCTCTGATTGCTATGGCAAGTACTTCCAGTACTATATTGAATAAAAGAGGTGAGAGTGGGCAACCTTGTCTTGTCCCTGATCTCAGGGGGAAGGCTTTCAACTTTTCCCCATTGAGAATGATGCTCGCTGTGGGCTTTTTGGTAGATGGCTGTAACTATCTTGAGGAAAGTCCCTTCAATTCCCATTTTCTGGAGGGTTTTAATCATGAGCGGGTGCTGGATCTTGTCAAATGCTTTCTCTGCGTCTATTGATAGGATCATATGGTTTTTATTTTTTTCTCTTATTGATATGATGTATTATGTTGATTGACTTGCGAATGTTGAACCATCCTTGCATTCCGGGATGAATCCTACTTGGTCATGATGTATAATCTTCTTGATGAGTCTTTGGATTCTGTTTGCTAGTATTTTTGTTGAAGATCTTAGCATCCGTGTTCATCAGGGATATTGGTCTGTAGTTTTCTTTCTTTGTGTTGTCTCTCCCTGCTTTTGGGTATCAGGGTGATATGTGCCTCGTAGAAGCTGTTTGGGAGTGTTTCTGTTTCTTCTATTTCCTGGAAGAGCTTGAAAAAGGACTGGCAGTAGGTCCTCCTTAAAGGTTTGGTAGGAGTTCACTAGGGAATCCGTCTGGACCTGGGCTTTTGTGTTTGGGAAGTCTTTTAATTACTGTTTCTATTTCCTCAATGGTGATAGGCTTATTCAGGTATTGGAGGTCTTCTTGTTTCAGCCGTGGGAGGTTATAGGACTTCAGGAATTGATCCATTTCTTCTAGATTCTCATGTTTCACGGCATACAGGCTCTCAAAGTAATCTCTGATGATCTTTTGGATTTCTGTGGTTTCTGTTGTGATGTCACCCTTTTTATTTCTGATTCTGTTTATTTGGGTTCTCTCTTTCCCTGTCCTTACAAGTCTTGCCAATGGTTTGTCAATCTTGTTTATTTTTTCAAAAAAACCAGCTCTTGGTTTCATTAATCTTTTGGATTGTTTTTTTTTTTGGTTTCCAACTCATTGATTTCCTCTCTAAGTTTTATTATTTCCTTTTTTCTGCCTGGGTTGGGCTCCTTTTTGTTGGTCTTTCTCTAATGTCTTCAGCTGTGTAGTCAGGTTATTTATGTGGGCCCTTTCTTGTTTTCCTGATGAATGCTTGCAGAGCTATAAACTTCCCTCTTAACACGGCTTTTGCCGTGTCCCACAAGTTCTTATAGTTGGTGTCTTCATTTTCATTTGTTTCCAGAAATCTTTGGATTTCCTGTTTGATTTCTTCTATGACCCATTTGTTGTTCAGGAGTGAGCTGTTCAGTTTCCAGGTGTTTGGTTTGACTCCCTGTTTCTGTGTACGGTTAACTTCCATTTTCAGTGCATCATGGTCTGAAAAGATAGCTGACACAATTTCTATCTTTTTTAATTTTATTGAGGTATGCTTTGTGGCTCAGCATGTGGTCTATCTTGGAGAATGTTCCATGTGCACTAGAGAAAAATGTGTATTCAGCTTTTTTGGCATGAAAAGCCCTGTATATATCCACTAGCTCTCTTTCTTCCATTTCTTCCTTCAGGGCCAATATTTCCTTGGTGAGTTTCAGTCTTGTTGATCTATCCATCGTTGATAGAGCAGTGTTGAAGTCTCCAACTATTATTGTGCTACTGTTAATGTCTTCTTTGAGGTCTCTTAGCAGTTGTTTTATGTATTTTGCTGGCCCCTCGTTGGGTGCATATATGTTTAGTAGTGTAATTTCTTCCTGGTGTACATACCCCTTAAGTAATAAGAAATGGCCTTCGTTGTCCCTTCTAACCTTTTTCAGCCTGAAGTCTATATTATCTGATACTAATATGGCCACACCAGCCTTTTTGGAGGAGTTGTTTGCATGGAGAATGGTCTTCCAACCTTTGACTTTGAGTCTGTGTTTGTTCTGATTATTCAGATGTGTTTCTTGTAGACAGCAGAATGTTGGGTTCAATTTTTTAATCCATTTTGTTACTCTGTGTCTCTTAATTGGTGCATTTAGACCATTGACATTGGAGAGATTATTGTCATCGGATTTTGTTGCCATCTTTCTGTTTTGAGCTTGTTGTGCTTATGGGTTTGGTACGTATTACAGTGAGACCCTTCAGTCCTTCTTTTTAAAGGTTGGTTTTTGAGTCCATGAAGTTCCTGAGTTGTTGCTTATCCATGAAGTTGTGTATCTTTCCTTCATATCTGAATGTGAGTCTGGCCGGGTAAAGAATTCTTGGTGAGGCCTGCAGTTCATTCAGCCTTTTCACAATATCCCACCATTGTTTTCTTGCTCGGAGTGTTTCATCAGAGAAGTCTGCTGTAAATCTTAGAGATGTTCCTTTGTATGTGATTTCCTTCTTTGATCTTGCTGCTTTCAGTATTCTATCTCTATCTATAGTTTTTGTCATTTTAATTAAGATGTGTCTTGGAGTATTCTTGTTGGGGTTTCTTTTAGCGGGTATCCCTACGGGCCTCCCTGGATCTTGAGGCAAGTGTTTTTTAGTTCCGGGAACTTCTCAGCAATGATGGCTTTGACAGTTTCTTCTTCATCATCAGGGTTTTCTTCTTGCCCTTCTGGGACCCCCCAATGATCCGTATGTTGTTTCTTCTGGCTTCCATCCCGATTATCTCTTGTTGTCTGTTCAGTAATTGTGAGTCTTTTTTTCTATCTTCTGGTGTTGTGTAGAGAATCTTTGGAACAGCGTCTTCGAGATCACTAATTCTTTCTTCAGTAGCTATTATTCTGCTAATGCTTGGCTTTCCACTGTGTTTTTCATTTCATTTTCCTCATTTTTAAATATGTCATTTCCATTTTGCATTTTCCTCACTTCTTCTATCATGTCCTCTTGTATTTTTTTGAGTTTTTATTCCATTGCTTCTTTGAATTCCTTATGACTCCTTAACATTTCTTTTCCGAAATTCCTTATCAGAGAGGTTATAACTCATTGGTATTGCTTGGCTCATCTGGACTAGTGACTTCACTCACAGAGCTGGATGGAACTTT
>JAJIBD010021820.1:0-53950 GCA_021461705.1 Cryptotis parvus
GTTGCCCAAACACAAAAGCCCAGGTCCAGACGGATTCACTAGTGAACTCTACCAAACCTTTAAGGAGGACCTACTGCCTGTCCTGTTCAAGCTCTTCCAGGAAATAGAAGAAACAGAAACACTCCCAAACAGCTTCTATGAGACACATATCACCCTGATACCCAAAGCAGGGAGAGACAACACAAAGCAAGAAAAACTACAGACCAATATCCCTGATGAACACAGATGCTAAGATCTTCAACAAAATACTAGCAAACAGAATCCAAAGAGTCATCAAGAAGATTATACATCATGACCAAGTAGGATTCATCCCGGGAATGCAAGGATGGGTCAACATTCGCAAGTCAATCAACATAATACATCATATCAATAAAAGAAAAAATAAAAACCATATGATCCTATCAATAGATGCAGAGAAAGCATTCGACAAGATCCAGCACCCGCTCATGATTAAAACCCTCCAGAAAATGGGAACTGAAGGGACTTTCCTCAAGATAGTTACAGCCATCTACCAAAAGCCCACAGCGAGCATCATTCTAAATGGGGAAAAACTGAAAGCCTTCCCCTGAGATCAGGGACAAGACAAGGTTGCCCACTCTCACCTCCCTTTTATTCTCACCCCTAAACTCTCTACCAAAAAAACTCCTAGAAACAATAGACGCATATAGTAGAGTGGCAGGATACAAAATCAACACCCAAAAAGTCAGTGGCTTTCCTATATACAAATAATGAAAGAGAAGAAAGGGATATTCAGGAAATGATTCCATTCACAATTGTGCCACAGAAAATCAAATACATAAGAATCAACTTACCCAAGTGTGTAAAGGACCTGTACAAAGAAAACTACAAGACACTGCTCCAAGAGATAAAAGAGGACACAAGGAAATGGAAACATATTCCCTGCTCATGGATGGGGAGAATCAACATTGTCAAAATGGTAATACTCCCTGTACAGATTCAATGCAGTCCCTATAAGGATACCTATGACATTCTTCAAAGAAATTGACCAAACACTCCTGAAATTTGTATGGAACGATAAACCCCCAAGGATAGCTAAAGCAATCCTCAGGAAAAAGAAGATGGGAGGCATCACCTTTCCCAACTTCAAACTGTACTACAAGGCAGTAGTAATTAAAACAGCATGGTATTGGAATAAAAACAGACCTGTGGACCTATGGAATAGAATTGAGTATCCTGACACCCAACCTCAAACACATGATTATTTAATCTTTGATAAAGGTGCAAAAAGTCCAAAGTGGAGTAAGGAAAGCCTCTTCAACAAGTGGTATTGGGAAAACTGGGCAGAGACATGTAAAAAATGAATTTGGACCTCTGTCTAACACCATACACAAAAATCAGATCAAAATGGATTAAAAGATCTCAATATCAGATCTGAATCCATAAAGTACATTGAAGAAAAAAAATATAGGAAAAACCCTCCACGACATTGAAGCTAAAGACATCTTCAAAGGTGAAACACCATTAACAAAGCAACTAGAAGAAAAGATAAACATATGGGACTGCATGAAACTAAAGAGCTTCTGCACCTCGAAAGAAACAGTGACCAAGATAGAAAGACAGTCCACAGAATGAGAAAAAATATTCACCCAATACCCATCTGATAAGTGGTTAATATCCAGAATATGTCAGACACTGGTACAGCTATATAAGAAGAAAACAGCCAACCCCATTAAAAAATGGGGAGAAGAGATGAACAGAAACTTTGACAAGGAAGAAATTCGAATGGCCAAAAGGCATATGGGAAAAATGCTCATTATCACTAATCATCAGAGAGATGCAAATCAAAACAACAATGAGATATCACCTCACATCACAGAGACTGGCCCATATTCAAAAGGGTAAAAGCAACAAGTGCTGGAGTGGATGCGGGAAAAGGGGGACTCTCATACATTGTTGGTGGGAATGTCAACTTGTACAACCTTCCTGGAAAACAATATGGACATTCCTCCAAAGACTAGAAATTGAGCTCCCTTTTGACCCAGCCATACCACTCCTGGGAATATACCCTGGGAAGCCAAAACACACAGCGGAAACACCATCCGCACTTTTATTTTCATAGCAGCACTATTCACAATAGCCAGAACCTGGAAACAACCAGTATGGCCGAGAACTGATGACTGGATAAAGAAACTGTGGTACATCTACACAATGGAATACTATGCAGCTGTTAGGAAAAATCAAGTTATGAAATTTGCCTATAAATGGATGGACATGGAAAGGATCATGTTGGGTGAAATTTGTCAGAAGGAAAGAGAGAGACATAGAATGACTGCATTTATTTGCATGACATAAATATATCAGGTGGTCTTACCAAAAGTGGAAATTACCGCAAACGTGAGGGAGTCAGAGGTTAGGTAAGACAGAGAAGGGAACATGTGTGAATGAATGTCCAAAGGGCGGATACCAACATAGAAGTGAGCATTAAATACAGGCAAAAAAAATGCACATGATGGCTTCCAAGTGTATGTAGTCCAACCCACAATGTGTAGGAGAAGGAAAGAGAGAGAGGGAGAGAGAAAAGAGATAAAGAACCTGCCATTTAGGCAGGCTATGGGAGGGGGAGGGAATTGGGGACATTGGTGGTGGGAAATGGGCACTGGTGGAGGGCGGGTGCTGGAACACTATGTGACTGAAACCTCCAAACATGAACAACGTTATAATTGTATATCTCATGGTGGTATAATAAAATGTTTAATTAAAAAAAAGTGAAGATGAAAATTAAAAAAATACAAGCTTGACAGACCCAGACAGCGCAAGAGAAGAGTGACATAAAGCATTGGAGAGATTATTGAACCATGTAAAGCAATGGTGAGATTACAGCAATAATTAAATAAATCTAATTTAATGATATTAAAGCAATGACAAGATTATGGAATGACATAAAGCAATGGCAAGATTACAGCAAGACTTAAAACACTGGCAAGATTATACACTAGAGCTGGGAACTTGGTGACACCCTGAGACAGCAAACCCTGGGTATACAGTTTCTACTGAGGAAGAAGAAATGGTTCATCTGTGGCTAATGGAGACATTGCCTGACACTGTTCAATGCCACTGAACAATATACTCACAGGTGGTTAAAATATGAAATAGTGGTGGGCCAAGGAGATAGTTTAGAGGTAAGGCACAGCCCTTTCACAGGCCTGAACCAAGGTCAGATGCTCATACCACAATTGCCCTCCTAAGTCTGACCAGGAGTAACCCCTGAGCACAGAGCCAGGACCAAGCCCTGAGCACAACCATAGATAAAAAAGATGGACACTTCAATCTAATAAAAGAATAAAGAGCATCAGAAAAGTGGCAAATACTAGGAAAACATGATTTTTCCTCTCATTCCCCCCACCAGTGCATTAAAGAACACAGTTGAATATACTAAATGGAAACTTTATCAATCTGTGTTTGTTACCCGTCCATCCATCTGCCTGCCCCTCACTCATCCAGCCATCCACTTATTCATTCTGTAAATATTCTAAGAGGTCACTATGGTAAGCAGCAACCAATCAGAGGAGAAGAAAACAAAAAATCCCCACCTCATACCTGCGCCTTGTAAATTCTACTGGTCACTTATTATTTGCAAAACACAAGAAAGTCATAAGGAGAAACTGGGACAAGAAAACTCTCTGACGCCATAGTTGGCTCAACGCCAATGCACCGCTGGGTTCACCCTCCCTGCTCGGCCTCTCCCTCACCCTGTATTTGTTCTTCACCTATTCGTGCCAAGGAACCTGTCTCCATCACATTCTTGTTTGCATTTCACCCCTCACACCTTTCAACCACATTCACAGCCCCTACTCAGAACGCCTTAAATTAGACGTTGCTGGGTTGGCTTCCTCAGAAGCAGAACCGAGATGCCTGTTTGTTTGTTAGGAATTTTTTTGAAATTTTTTAATTATTTTTAAATTGAATCACAGTGAAAAAAAGAACACTACAAAGCTGCTCATGAGTGTGTTTTGGCCATTCAGTGTTTCAGCCTCTGTACCTCCAGTGGTGTACATTTCCCACCACCAGCGACTACATCTGCTGTGCTCAGGGTTTGAACCTGACACATTACACAGTGGTCACTCGGCAAAGCTCAGTGATCAATCAAGGTTGAGGCTCAAAGCTGGACCTTCCTCAAGCAAAGCTTCCACTCTGGAGCTCTCTGGGGCTCCTCTCCCGGTTTCTGAGAGAGCTGCAGGTGTCAGTGCTTTCTTCATGGCGTGCCGGAGGAAAAGGGACTAAGAGATGTATCAGAGTCTGGAGGAGAAAACAGATGGAAGGAGGAACTTCACCTCACCTGGAGACTGACTAGCTTCAACCCACTCACAGGAAGGCCTGTCTGTTGCTACTGAGAGAGAAAAGACATGACTCTTTTGTTCCCTTGTTCATTCCTTATAGCCTGGCTAGAGTCTGCAAAAGGAGCAATCAGGAGTGTGGAACCGGAGCAATCAGGAGTGTGGAACCGGAGCAATCAGGAGTGTGGAACCGAGCTTCATGCAGAGTTGATATTTTTAATGCCTCAGAAATTTGCAAATTGGTTGCTAACTCGTGCAATTACTAAAATCAAATTACATAAATTTGCAATTAACGCATAACCAAAACAAAACTAATCTATAATTAAAGGTGTTGTTTCTAATTATCTGACTATATTTTTTGCCCAGGTTCTTGAGTTAATTGCATTCATTGTATTTTGTAGGTAAAAAGATTCTCTAAGGAGCATTTTTCCCAACTGTTAACTCATTAGAAGTGACTAGAACAAAATGCTCCTTCTGAGATCTCTGTTCCACATGTATTTTCTGTGTTTCCCTTATTTTCAACTTATCATTCCATCAATTCTGAGCAATCTTATATGGCACTCACTGTGATCAGTCAGGGTTGAGGCTCAAAGCTGGACCTCCCACAAGCAAAGCTTCCACTCTGGAGCTCTCTGGGGCTCTCCCGGTTTCACCGGAACAAAAATAATACAACACATAAAAAAAAATCTCTCATGGCATGTCTGCATCTTTTAGAAGAATAACAATCTACCAACGAATAACATTTTTTTTCAAAAATACATATAGTAAAGACATTAATTAAATATTACAAAGAAAAACTCAAGAGAAAAGAGGAGTGTCTAGGGAGAATAGAGAGAGAAGCAAAGAGCAATATCTTGGGAGCACCACATCTTTGCTAGGTTCACCACGTGTGGCCCGAACAAGCATAAAACAAGAAAATGTCAAGGAATCTGATAACGCAGAACCGAAAAGGCTGTTTGTTTCTTTGTTATGGATTTTTTTAAAAAATTATATCAGTTTTGAAATGAATAATAATGAGCTACAAGAAACACCATGGGAGAGTGAAGGACATATATTAATTTTGGTTTTAACCTGTTTGGTTTGGGTGCCAACCCGGCAGTGCTCAGGGCACCTACGACTATGAGATTCAAGTTTGCACCTGGCCGTACACAGGCTCCAGGTGGTGCCAGGGATCAAATGCAGACCTCATGTTACCGACCTCTAACCCTAACCAAACCATAACACTAACGCTAACCCAACCCTACCCCAGCCTTAACCCTAACCCTAACCCAACCGTAACCATAACCTTAACACTAACCCTACTGTAACTCTAAACCCTAACCCTAACCCATAACCCCAACCATAACCCTAACCATAACCCTCAGTCCATTAGCTCCCTCCCTAGCCCCAGGATGAGATGTAAATAGGACAGTCAAGGCGAAGTTTGGGCGCACACCTCCCAGAGATCATAATGAAGCCTTGTAGACCTGGGGGCAGGAGCGCTCATGCAGAGAAGCCAGCATAAACTGAGATTCAGGAAGGACCTTGCCTGAGTATTCCAATGACAGTGAAATTGTCAGGAACAGCAAGAACAGATGACTGAATAAAGGGAACATATGAACCAGGGATACTACTTGGCCATAAGATGAAATCAGGCAACCGGCTGCTATAACAATGAATCTGGAGCATATCAGGCTGAGGGAAATTATTCAGGGACGGGTAAGGGACAGACACAGAATGTATCTCTCGTATGTGGAATAAGAAGAAGAAATATAGGTAAGAAATATTGAATTCCCAAAGGCAACAGACACTAATCAGAACTGACCTTTAGCAGGGTGGGAGTAGCAGGGGGGACAGGATAGGAAAGGGGGTACACTGAAATGATTGCTGCCATCATGAGAGCCCGTTAATAACAGTATTACAAACCACAAAACCTAAAAACCAAACTAACAAAGGTGCCCACCAAAGGGACAGGCAAGTGGACAGGGGCATGGGTGGGAGGGAAGTAGGCACTGTTAAAGGGATTGGTGCTGGAACACTGTATACCTAAACTCAATTAGAATAATTTAGTAATTCACTGTGAATTGAAACTTTGCTTCAATCCCCAGTACCTTGTATAGTCCTGTGGACACAGAGCCAGGAATAGGCCCTGAATATCCACCAGGTGTGGTCCTAAACATAACCCCCGCCCCCAGAGGATAGAATCTAGGGACATTTGTGTTGGGAAGGTTGCACTGGTGGAGGGTTGGTGCTGGAACACTGTATGACTGAATCCCAAACACGAACAGCTTTGTAATGGTCTATTGCACAATGATATAAAATAAAATGAAACATCACTAATATCACTTGTCTTCCTGTTATTCATCAACTTGCTGGAGCAGGGGCCAGTAATGTCTCCCTTTGTTGGGAATGAGGTCAATTATTGTTACTGTTTTTGGCATATTGAATACACCACGGGTAGCTTGCCAGGCTCTGCCATGGCTCTGGATTTATCCCAGGGGGGCCCAGTTTGCTGTCAGGCTAGAAACATTCTCTCTCCTTCCTTTTCTCCTCAGTGGATAGAGTAATTTGTAACAGGACAGGTCTTCAAATAATTAATTTCTTTCCCCCACAAAAAAAGAAAGAATTACTCCACAGCTCCTGGAAACCTGCCTTTTTAAGAAGACAAACAGAAAACAGAAAGTGTCCTCCAATTGCACCAAATCTTCTTTCATTCCCTGTTGTGTGTTTCCAGAGCTCCCCAAAGATGTGCACTCAGGGAAACACTCAACTTGAAAGTTCTGTTTATTTTTCTAATGTTTCCCAATGACCCAATTAGAACATTTCAACTGGAACTACTATGAATTTCAAACACAAGTCTTTGCTTTTAAAAATGAGTTTCATAAAATATTGGAAATAGAAGTTATGCTTCCTTCAAAAGATAAGTGAAACGTAGTAAATTAATTCTGTGACATACCCTGCAGTTGAAATAAATGGAAATGGAGAGATCATAAAAGCATGGTAAGAGCTGAAATTGCCCTAAATCATGCTCACCGAGTAGCAGAAAGACAACCAGCACCTGGGCAATAGACTCCTGGTTATTTTAATGGATCAGATGATTTCAAATGAACTCCACTAATATTCGCACTTGCTGTCCTCCTTCCTGTCCCTTGCTATTTCAGCTCAGGTTGTGGTAAACATGAGTTGCATATACAACTTGAAGAAATTCTAAATAAATCATATCTTGCAGGATCGGAGAGCAGTACAGGGTGAAGGTCATTGCTATGCATGTAGCCAACCCATTATCTGATCCCTGTACTGCATACAGTTCCCCTGAGCACGTTCAGGAGCGACCCTGAGCAAAGAATCAGGAGAGTGTCTTGAACACTGCTGGGTGCAGCCCCCAAACCAAAATTAAACAAAACACTTTGCACAAGGGTGACTTGTGAATAGAAACGTCTCCCCAGGCTTCCTTCCCTCCTTTCTCCAGTCTGCCACTACCTCAGACAGGGTCTCTATGCCCATTTACTGAGCAGCACAGTGGGAAAAGCAAAAAGCAACATAAGGAAGGAAATAATACATGGAAATACATGCAATAAAGGAGGAGAGACAGAGAGAGAGAGAGAGAGAAGAAAAGTATCTGTCATATAAGTAGAATGGGGAGGGGAGGGAATCTGGACATTGGTGGTGGGAAATGTGCACTGGTGGAGGGATAGGTAGATAGGTGCTGGAACATTGAGTGACTGAAATCCAATCATGAACTTATTTGTAGTGGTCTATCTCATGGTGATTTAATTTAAAAAAATAAAAAGGAAAGAAAATCATCCAGATCTGTGCAGGACTTGAAAATGCTGTTGGCTGAGTGGACAATGGGGAGGGAGAAAGGACTAAGGTAGTCAAGCTGCTCGGCCCTGATTGCTTTGGCTACTAGTGACACCACTTTTTATTGATTATTAACCAATAATCAATAATCACACTGACACCACTAACATGATTTGAGTTACTTAAGCCACATTCGAGTGTGAGTCCCTCATTGATATATACCAACACCGACACATTTAAGGGGATTTTCCCCCTTGGCCTGCAACTCGCCTCAAGGGACTGAGAAAGATGGGAACCAGCTTGAATATAAATTCTAAACCTAGTGACCAAGCAGTGGTATATAAATGCAATGAAAATCAGCTCTATTGCTCAAAATTATTTTCACAAAAGGATTGAATTGTGCCTTTGGGGCCAAACTAGATGGCTCTGGAGATGATTATGCTGAGTGTAAGAAGGAAGCTAGGGAAAGGCAATTACTCCTGGCTCATTCCTGTGGAATGTAAAAACCAAAGCAAACAAACAGGAAGACAACATTATCAATGGCTCCTAAACACTTTGAAAACTATGGCGACTTCCAGAGAGAAAGGGAATGGGATCGAGGTAGGCAGTCTGAGCAGGGGGATCTTTTTTTGGAGTGGGAGGGAAGTGGTGGAAGTGGTGAGAATCATACACATATGGAGAAGTGACGGGAAAACTCTGAACTTCCATAATATTATAAACCAATAAAATAATGCTGTGCAATGCAGCAAAAGCAATAGATAGATATAAAAATAGATCAATAGATAAAACTATGAGTTCCCACCCTGGATCATTTCATATGGCATCAATAAGGGACGTTTTTATGTAGAATCACCTCTACAGAGGCCAACTATGTGACATCAGCTGCTGGATGACAGGCATAGCTAGCTTTGGAGCTTTGCTGTTTTTTCCCCTCACAGCTTAATCTATTTACATCTCATACATGAAATCTCTTTTCTGTGTAAACACTGATGGAGGGTGTGGCAGTTACAGAAGTAACTTCTGAGTTATTGTTATCTATCTACTAAGACTTCTATGTTATTTAGATTGGGCACAGCTCCTCTTTTACCCACTGGACCCAGCGTGGGACAGTTAGAATTTACCAGGACACTACCACCCTGGCTACGTTGAGACTATGGTTTAAGATTATGGGAAGGATCATACTAGTTTGCTCTCAAGCAAGTGAGTGTGACCCTTTCAGTATACAGAGAACAAGATAGTCAGAATTACCCTGGTGCAGATAATAAAAAGGACCTTGTGGGTACCATCTAGATTACATGAAGCCCATAAAATTAAGATGTATTACTTTATACCAACCCCCTCCAGTGTTTTACATAAGAGACAACCTCATAATCTCAGAAGAAGGGATTAGTCCTTAGCATAATCATTTGTTTAGACCTGTAGGGTGTAGCACAACCCTTCTATATTCTTCTACTATCAAGAAGCTGTTTAGGGGTCTTTGTTGACAGGAACGTCCCTGAAGTTAGGATTATTTTTGTGTATATAAGGGGACTGACTTCAGGTACTTTCCCTCTCTGGTGAGCTCCACTCTGGTAGGACTCTCTCTGGTGGGATCCTCTTTGGTAGGAGACCAGAGCCCTCATGTATGGTCTAAGTTCTGACCAGAACTAGAGGTCTTCCATTATATTGGATTGTGGTAATAGAGCTTGGTATACAGTTCCAAAAGGTGATAGAGCTTGTTGCGCAGTTCCAAAAGGCTTTTATTAAAAGCGTTTTGGAACTGCGCTGGATTCTTGAGTTTTCATCCATTCCCTAGTGGCCTCAGAGGTAGAAGAGAACTTCTGTCCTGATACCATTGGGGAACACAGCAGCTCCCTGACAATCAGCATTTGCTCATGACCTAAACCAGACAGGGGTCTAGTAAAAAAAAGGAAGCTGTCATATTTTAAAGCAGAATCACAAATGCACGCACATACATATACACATACACACAGAGTCACACACAGACACACAAATACACAGACACACACATACACACAGACACATACAGAGACATACACAGTTACACATTCATCACACACACACACAGACACACAAACATATACAAACTCATACACATACAGACACAGACACACACTTATACACACATACATGCAAACATACACACATATACACATGTACACACACACACATACATACACCACGAAATCAGGTCCTCCACTTCCCTTCCCTCTCCTTCACTGTCCTCACTCCCCTGGTAGCTGCCGGGTGTCTCCACAGCTCTCCCACCCTGTGAACCAGGACCTGGACGCATGTCTGTGCCCCTTCCCAAAGCAGACACAGCGCTGAGAGACCAGGCAAACCCTGGATGCTGCCATTCAGCTGGGCCAGGAATGTTTCCTTGGGGGAAAGACAGCCAGGGGACCACACAGAATTGAAGCCACCCCTTTCTTCAGAGCTCACGTTGGGAGCCATGAAGAGTGGTCTGGGGGGTCATCGGTGGGCCATGGAGGGGGCGCATGCATGACTGACTTTATGAGGGCTGCCGAGATAAGGAGTCGGCTGCAGCTTTAACGGCGACAAGGTCAAATACTTGGCCAAAAGTGAAAACAAAGATGCAGACAGCAGAACATTGCAGACGACAGAGATGAGAAATCTGAAAATAGTTCCCTGCCAAGGATGAGCGGGAAAAAACGCTGCTGCTAAGGTCTCCTGGAGGAATCTTCATGATTTCTATTCTGTCTTTTACGACCATCTCAAGTAACTAAATACATATGGCATGTTTGTAAGTAAACCTGCCAATGAAGTTAGTTACACCTCTGCGTTTATTACTGAGCCCCTGAGTATTATTAACTTTTATACTCCCCATAAAACATAATTTATCACTTAAATAATTTGCTTTGTGCCAGGGTTCACTGTGCTCCAGTGCTTTCTTGCTCATTAAATGAGATATTTTTACTTAATGAGCCACGGATGTCCTCTGCGTTTAACATTTGAATTGATTTCTAGCACTTTGTTTTTATAATAGTTTTGTAGGTGATTCCGCCCAGCAACAAAAAAAAAAAGGTGCATTGTATTTCACAATGCCAAAGGAAAACAATTCAAAAACTGCTTAATACACATGACATTTTAAGTGCAAGAAAATAGTTTTATCCTTAACTAACCATAAAGATGGAATGACTGGAACTCGGGAAAGTATGCAATTATCAAATAATTATTTCTTTCCACTCATATGTAAACCTTGGGCTTTGAAAACTGGCATATCCGCTGATAGTTTCCAATCAAACTTCACTCTGAGACACCGAAATTAAGTTAGGATCAGAGGAAAACAGAGACTTGTGTAGAAACATCCACGCCTGAGAAGCTGGGATCTCCTTTACCACGGGCCATCAAGGCCTGCAGATTCAGTGTCCGAATGGAAAACAGGGCGAGTTTGTCATGAACTGAAAAAAAAACTTGAGACTTGAAATGTCACATTTTCTAAATCCTTTTCCTTTTTTCTAAGGATACTGTCACAGGGAAAGAAAAGGGGTGCAGGAGGGAGAGACCTTTGATCCTTGCGCTGCAATCCAATATCACATCATTTCAAAATCCCGATATACACCTAAAGAAATATTCAATACATACATCTACACATACACACACAGATGTCAAGTTTCTGTTTTCGGTGTATGACACATGGTTTTATCATTTATTAGGCATTCATTGTCATTCCTTAAATACTCATTACAGACATATTATTCCACTAGAACAAATCATTAGGGAGATATTTGTAGAGGTAATCTCTGGCAGGGAACCAGCCTTAAGTACACATGACCCTATGTTGGATCCCTGGCACCATCACCAAAAATAAGTACCACTTGTGAGAATATTGTATGCTTGAAACAACTGCACTATGAACAACTTTGTTAATCACAGTGTTTAAATAAAATTTTTTAATTTTTTTTTAAAAACACCACTGAAGATAGAAGGATTCAAGTCGTGAAATAGAAACAGGAGAAAGATAGTGCAAGGATTAAGGCATGTTTGGCCTTAATACAGCTGACCACAATTTAATGCCCTGTTCCCTGAGCACAGAAACAGGAGTAGCTCTAGGGCACCACAAGGTGTTGCCTAACTGACCCCTCCAAAAAATAAATAAAACCCAGAAACAGTCAGATATTCTTTCTCATTTTCTAATTTAAAGCATGTTAGCGCCTTCCCTTTGCTTTTAACTCAGTGGTGCCCCCTTCCTGACCTCTTGGTCTTCCCATCTCATGAAGACAGATTATCCTTTGACATTGGTGTTGCCAAAGCAACGTCACCTATTGGAGTCTGGACACCAGCCCTATAGCTCCTGACTGAACATACTCCCAGAGTCGAAGCAGCTTGAACATGGTGTAAGAATGGACCTCTCACAAATGTGTGGGAATCAGAGGCTAGGTAAGACAGAGAATGGAACAGTGTGCCAATAATTGTCGAAAGTGCTAATACCAACCTAAAACTGAGCATTAAATACAGGCCAAAAGATACACATGACATCATTTTAATGTATGTATTGTAATCCACAATGTGGAAGGGAAGGAAAAGAGAAAGAGAGAAAGAGAAATAATAAAGAACCTGCCACAGAGGCAGTCTAGGGGAGAGGGAAGGGAATCGGGGACATTGGTGGTGGGAAATGGTGGGCACTGGTAGAGAGATGGGTGCTGGGACATTGGATGACCGGAAGCCAAATATGAACATCTTATGAACATCTTTGTAATTGTGTATCTCACGGTGGTATAATAAAATATTTAAAAAATAAATAAATAAAGTCTCTGCTTCTAGAAACTTCGACAAGAAAGAAATTCAAGTGGCCAAAAGACATGAAAAAATGCTCATCATCACTAATCATCAGAGAGATGCAAATCAAAACAACAATGAGATACCATCTCACACCACAGAGACTGGCACATATCCAAAAGAGCAAGAGTTAAGAGGGGAAGGAAACTGGGGACACTGGTGTTGGGGGAAAGTGCACTGGTGAAGGGATGGGTGCTGGAACACGGTCTAAACAGCTTTGTAACTGTATATCTCACAGTGGTATAATGAAAAAATTTTTAAAGAAGTATTTATCTGAGAATTGCTCAGAGTTATTAGACTAAAGTTTTGCTCTGAACATCGCTGTGACTTTGAGTTCCTCCAAGAAGGCTTAGGAAAAGGCTAAATAACCAGCTCATTTTCTGTGTGTGTTTCTTTCCTAGAAATCAGGCAAGTTGCCCTTCTCTGGACTGAATGCAACTAGGCAAGGATGCCCCCTGAAAATGTCCCCAGAACACTTGTGGTTTCAGTCCAAGTGTCTCATATTCACATAGGAGGTTTCTAAAGCTGGAGGTTTGTTACCTACAATCTGCATCTACATGTAACACAAAAATAAATTAGCTGCTCTATTTTAATATAAGAATGAATAAAGCACTTATACACTGAAAAGTAAATCAGATTTGGAGGCAAGTTTAAATTGTGAAGTATTTCAAAGAAATGCCAATTAATTATTTGGGAGAACACAGTTTATATCACTGGGATCTATGCTCTGGAGGATCTAACTTTAGTAGGTGAAGTTAATTATCTTAAATTATTACCTGAGTGATTCTAAATTAATTTATTCTTACTATTAATTTTTAAAATCACCCCCCAAGCCCTCATGTACTATTAATTCAAAGTTAGATCAGCCAAAGTCATGGAAATTCAGTAACTCTTAATGACTTGGTCATGTATGAATGACTGGATTAATGTTTTTAAGTTGATTCATACATTATAAATTCATTTGCCCACTGATGAGTCCAATATAAATAAGGCAACAAATAAGACTTTTCTTTTCGCTATTCCAATACAAACAAAGGCAATGAATGAGAGTTTTCTTGTTCGCCTTTCTTTAATTTTTTAATTTTATTTATTTTTGCAGTGCTGGAAATAAACCCAAGGACACTTCACTGGCTAGAGTGGGTCTTTAACTCTGAGCCACTTCCCTGGACTGACACTTGTGTTATTTTGGCCACACTCGGAGGTGCTCAGGGCTTAACACTGACTCTGTGCTCAGGGATCACTTCTGGTGCTCAAGGTACTACACGTGGTGACGGGTGAAAGCCAGATCAGCTGAGTGCCTCACCTGTTGTTCTCTCGCTCTCTCTTACTCTCTCTCGCCTCACTCACTCTCTTGCTCTCGCCTCTCTTGCTCTCGCTCTCTTGCTCTCGCTCTCTCCTCACTCTTGCTCGCTCTCTTGCTCTCGCCTCTCTCACTCTCACTCGCTCTTTTGCTCTCGCTCTCTCTTGCTCTCACTCACTCTCTCTTGCACCTCACTCACTCGCTCTCTCACTCTCCTGACACTTCAATGACACTTTGAAGTGTACACTGCAATATAGCCCTACAAAATTAAGACTGACCCTCGAAATCTCAGTTATCTAATATACTTGAATTTCTTCCATATCAAATGCTTATCATTCCTCCCTATCTTTCTTATATGGAATTGGTAAAACATAGTCTCATTTTACGTTTGCATCCAGAAAAAGTCACCCTGTAGGGTGTTAGAGGGAAAGGCATTCCACTCTGGGCCCAGCCCACTCAGAGACACACCTCTCGTCCCTCCTTGAAAAAATATTTTCTTATTAAGACACAGATGTAGCTAAACAGAGGCACCACCCTACCTGTTTAGGATTAAGCATGCACCCTACTTGAATCCCTTTGTTTAAATCCCTTCTATAACTCCACCTGATTGGCTTATAGAGTTCCCGCCCCACTACCTGATTGGCTGACACAGTTCCCACCCTACTACCCGACTTACTGATACATCTCCACCCTGCTTCCTCCAACTTAAATATCCTAAATTTGACCTAATAAAGTGGAGCTATTCCCTCAAAATAGTTCTTGGAGTCTTCTTGGCGGGTGCTCTTCTCTCTCAAGATGCAACCTCACCAGTGACATCAGCATCTCTCCCCAGCCACATCAACACACGATAATTTACAAAACTATTCACTGTTGAGCATGCTATGTTCCAACATCAATCCCACCAATCCCAATTTCCCTCACCTCCGGGTGTGCCCAAAACAAAACAACACAAGTGTCAGGCGTGGTCCAGAGTTAAAGACCTGGTCTCACCAGTACAGTGTGCTGGATTTGATTCCCAGCACTACAAAAATAAATAAAATTAAGTGTCCCGCAGAGCCCCTGGCCCCATCCCTCTTCCTTGACAAGCACATTGTTACAGGTTTGGTTGCTGTGGTTTGTCTCCTGCCTGCAGCTGAGCTGACTCTGCGATCTGGTTCTACAGCAATACCGCCTGGCTTCCCCGAGCCTCCCCCCGCCTTAAGCTGTCCACTTCCCGCATACCCGCACAGCTGTCCCACTGACCTAGCGGCATGGCCAGCTACCCCATCCCTAATTCACCTCAAACATCCCTCAACTATTTCATATCTCACATTTTATCAAGATTATAATATCCCTCAACTGCTTTATATCTCACATTTTATCAAAATTATTTATTGTGTTGTGTTTTTCGTTCTCGGAAGCAAAAAAAAAAAAGAGACTTTAAAGAGATTGAACAAAAGTTGGACCTCTTTAGCAATGAAGTTTCTGGCACGCTCTGGGAAAAATGAGCAAAAATGTATCAAGTACATTTAATAGACGTAAGTATAAGGCTCCCAATAACAATATATGTATCACAATGCCTATTCTGTAACAGCAAATCAGTAATTCCTTATACAAAGGGCTTAATGGCTCAAAGCGTCCATCATGAGATAAAATAATTTTCATTAACTTTCTTTTTAAGAATATATTCCTCTACCATATATAGTAAATAAGCTAACATGCAACATAAACTAAATTATTCCGTGTCTGCTTTGGACAAACTCAAACACTGGTTGTGAAAATTTGAACTAATTATTGTGCATCTCCAGCATTTATTGATGAACCACACGGCCGCTTGCACAGAGGTGACTACAAAGAGTATCCACCCACACGGCAGAGCCCTGGCAAGCTACCCATGTCGTATTTGATATGCCAGATACCAGTAACAATTATAGACCTCATTCCCATGACCTGATGGAATGGTTTGAGGCTCTTTATGTTCCTGGAGCAAGCAGCTGCCCTTGGGCTCTACTAGCATGAGACAGGATATATGGATATGGTACTGGTGCCGGCTGGCTCTAGCAAATTGATGATGAACAGGAAGTCAAGTGGTATTGTCCATAGTTGCAATGGTGGTGAGTTTGGAGTTGAGTATTGTATATTTGTAAGAACTTAACATGAACATCTTTGTTAAAACATTGAAAATAGATAAGTAAACAAATATATAAATAAAATGAGCAAAGGTACCAGGTGGTGACACCGTGGGGCCACAGGAGCTTTGGGAAGCATCACTGTTCAGCTGCAGGGTTTTGCTAGTTTCTACTCAAATTGTTTCAAACAAACGCTGAGCCTGTACATGTCCCAGGCCCACAAATGTGCTTTTGTGTAGCTGTATTTTAAGTGAGAAAACATGAATTTGAGAAAACTTTCTATTACTTTTTAAGAATTTCAGGGACCAGAGAGAGGCCCAAGCAATTGCAAAGTGAGTAGGGTGTTTGCCTTGCACGCTGCTGACCTGTTTGATTCCCGCCATCCCATATGTTCCCCCAACACAGCCAGGAGTAATTCCTGAGTGCAGAGCCAGGAATAACCTCTGAGTATTGCCAGGTGTGATCCCAAGCCTGAGAGATAGCAAAGATGTGGCAATTCTGGCCTTGCATGCAGATAACATCAGTTCCACCCTAGCACATTCTTTGGTCTCCAGAGCACCACCAGGAGTGGCCCTTGAGCACAGAGCCAGGAGTAAGCCCCTGAGCACTGCAGGGCGTGATTCCCTGCTGACCACCAAAAGGGATGTAAGTGGCCAGAGTAAGCCCTGAGTGCCACAGGGTTTGGTCCAACTACTCCCGTCACATCCATTCCCGCCTCCCAATACACACAAAGAATATAAGATACGGTTCACGTAGGTGTGGGCTCTGTTGCCTTCCTGTAAAATGACTTTTTTCACGAGGTAGATACTTATCTGACCTGTGTCTTGTCTCTGTCCTTACACCTGGGCCCAGTGTGAGGCTCCACCAGTGTTGCAGATCTTTCTGCACCTAGCCCAAAGGACCTCCCAAGATCACTATTCTTTTTCTAAGGAAACCCAAGAATTAAGAATAAGTAAGAATATTGACAACGTCAATATTCAGTACAATGAGGGTGTTGGCCTTGCAGGCAACTGACCCAGCTTCAATCCCAGCAAAACAGTCGGTCCCCAGAGCCCCACCAAAAAGAATATCTGAGCAAAGAGCACAGCCAGGTGTGGTCTGAAAACCAAGGACAACAGTGAAAAAAAAATAAAATAAGGAGACCCAGGATATTCAGTACCTTGAAGTGAAAAGAAAATGACCCATGAATTTGCTTAGTCGAGAAGCTGTCACCTTCAGCGAGTTCAGCCCTCACCTCAGAGACAAGCGGACCTTAAAAATAGAACCTTCTAAGATAGAGAAGGGAACATGTGTGAATAAATGTCGAAAGGGCTAATACCAACCTAGAACTGAGCATTAAATGTAGGCAAAAAAAATGCACATGATGGCCTCTAAGTGTATGTAGTGCAACCCACAATGAGTAAGACAAGGAAAAGAGAGAGAAGGAGAGAGAAAAGAGATAAAAGAACCTGCCATTGAGGCAGGGTATGGGAGGGGGAGGGAATTGGGGACATTGGTGGTAGGAAATGGGCACTGGTGGAGGGCGGGTGCTGGAACACTATGTGACCGAAACCTCTAAACATGAGCAACATTGTAATTGTATATCTCACGGTGGTATAATAAATATTTAATTAAAGAAATAAAAAAATAGAACCTTCCTCTTGGGCTTCCTCTGAGTGAGTCCTCCTCTGAGTGAGTCATCCTCTTTCTAAGGGTGCTCTGGTTCAGAAACCACAGCAAAAATTATCTGGGCAGGGTCCCAGACAACTTCCTCAGCTGAGAAAGAGTCAACGAGCATCGTAGTCCGCATATTATAACTAGAGAAAGGGCCAACCTTCCATACTCCACCAGGAGCATCGCCCATCACCACCATTTCTGCCTCTAGATTTCCAAGGAAATCTTACTGAGGAGGCTACTGTGGCCTGTGGCTGCCCTTGGTGAAACAGCTCGTTGAAGAGCCAATTCTTCCCATCAGGGTGAATGGGATGCTAAGCAGCCACCTGCATACTCTTCCTGCAGTGTCTGGTGAGGCTGCTAAACCATGGTGGCTGGGGTTGGTGTCAGGGGTGATGGAGGGCATGTGTCACAGAACCCCTGAGTCTGTCTGTCCTTCCAGGCCAAGCCCAAGGTGCAGCACGCAATGCTTAAAAGTAAAGTTCACACATTACACAGGGTGTTGCCAAAGAGGAAAGTATAAAGTTAAATTATTTATCCCTTCCCAACAGTTTATCTTGTATATCTTTATCTGAAGAGATTTGCTAATTCAAATCAGAGATACTGTATCATTACCACATACACCAGCAAATTTGTTTTATAGAAATGCTAAAGTTTTTTAAGCTACCCTGAAGAGAACAAGCTCAAGGGAAAAAAAAAGTGAAGACACAATCTGAGCAGATGAATTGACTAAACTCAACAAGTATTAATACCTCCTAGCAACTGCACAATTTTGCTTCAGGATGTGGCTTGGAAAAGGTATCATTTATTTACATGTTCAATCGTCTGATGCTTTCCATGAATCAGACAGATCCAGTTTTCGCTTTTGGCGGACGCTGTAAACAACAGCCACCGCTGAAAACACATGTTCTAATCATTAGAACGTTATTATGCTGACACCCTCTTTCTTCCAGGACCCTGTAACATCTGTATAGACTGTGATAAGCATTGATTATCTGCAGCGATGTAAATATTTGGGGCAGCAACAACAATCAGGGACCCAGTGCCGGCTAAGACACCAAAGATAAATCACAGGAAATTCCGATCAAAGCCCGTTTGTGAATGAGCTTGTTTTTAAAGTTAATGACTAACTCTAGAGTGCTCACACACATTTCTTTTCTCCAGTGAAATGCTCAAGGAAATGTCACAAAGAAACATCCCGTCCCGTGCGTGTTTCTGGACATCTGTCGAGTTTCCACATGTAGCGAGGGAGACGTCAACACACGGCACTACAAAGGCCGAATTGATCCAATCCATCAAGTACTTAACATGCACTTTTAAAATCATTAAAAAGTTCTTTGAATTATTAAGACCTTTTTTCAAAAGAAAAAAAAAAGACCTACAACTTATAAATCTTGCATTTGCTGAGAGGTTAATTGAAGGATGCTGGGGTCAGCAGCTCTCCAGTTGGAGTGAAGATTCTGAAATCCTCCTTCAAGGATGGCCCAATGCGGAGGCCATCCCCCACCCCAGCCCGGTGTCTCACACAGCCTCCTGCATTCAGGCTGCTGCCACCCAGAGGGAACCAGGGCTGCGGCTCTGCCCTGTGCCCGCCAAGGAGCCCATGGGGCCAAAGAAGCTGCTGTTTGGTACATTCCGTGCAAGGAAGCCTTGAAGAACATAAAGGGATCTTTGATTTCATCTTTCTCTTCCCTTCCCTTGCCACGCCTGTTACCAGGAGCTTCTTTCAAAGCTACTTTCAAAACCCTCACAGTAGCCCCCTCTGCCTCCCTCCTTGCCCTGTGCTTGAGGCCCCCTGGAACAATCATGAACGAGACGCCAGGGTCTTCCTTCTCTTGGAAGGTCCACATGAGGCCCCTCACTTTTTTTACTATTTTATTTTACCACCATGAGATATACAGTTACAAAGATGTTCATGTCTGGGTTTCGGTCATACAGTGTTCCAGCACCCATCCCTCCACCAGTGCCCATTTCCCAAGACCAAAGTCCCCAATTCCTCCCCTCCCCTAGCCTGCCTCTATGGCAGGTTCTTTATCTCTTCTCTCTCTCTCTTTCTCTCTCTCTGTCTCTCTCTGTCTCTCTCTTTCTCTTTCTTCTCTTACACATTGTGAACTGCAATACATACATTTAGAGGTTATCATGTGTAACTTTTTGCCTATATTCAATGCTCAGTTCTAGGCTGGTATTATCATTTTCTTTTTTTTTTTTTTTTTTGCTTTTTTTTTTTTTTTTTTTTTTGCTTTTTGGGTCCGGGTTCGATCCCCGGCATCCCATATGGTCCCCGGAGCACCGCCAGGAGTAATTCCTGAGTATTATCATTTTCGACGACTATCAAGTGCATGTTCGAGGTTCCCCAGCGGCACCCCTGTACATACATGCCAGAATCTTTACCACTGTCTCACTGTCTTCCCGCTCATCATCGATTTGCTCGAGCGGGCCCCAGTAACATCTCCATATGTCCTGCCTCATGCTAGTAGAGCCCAAGGCATCTGCTTGCTCCAGGAACATAAAGAGCCTCAATCCATTCTGGAATGAGGTCTATAATTGTTACTGGTATTTGGCATATATATCAAATACAACACGGGTAGCTTGCCAGGCTCTGCCGTGCAGGTAGCATACTCTTGTAGGCATCTCTAAGTCCAGCATTTATTGATGAACTGCGCGCCAGGCGCTGATAGGCTGGTCTGCTGGGTGGAAGTCCGACGAGAGAGAAGTCCGGATGTGGAAAATGGAGGTCCTCATGGAGTGGGGGGGTCGTCTGGCTTGTTGCGAGGCTCTGCTGGGATGGTGGGCCAGGGCTAGAACCCACCATCCCTCCCAGGCACCTCGTGAGCGGCTGGTCATAGGGAGAGCCAGTAGCAGCTCTGCCCCATGTCTGCGAGTCTCTATCTTTACCACACCGCACTGATATATACATTGGCCTTGCATTTCTCTGGACACATCTGCGAGCCCTTTGGTCCAGAAGCTAAGCTTACTCCTGTTAATATTCCCTGGGCCTGGCCTCTAGCACCCACTCACTATCTCCTGAGCATATAGGAATATAATTCACACTCATTGTCAGGCGTGGAGAAAGAGCCACCAGGAGACCCACATCCAGACTGGAATGAGGCCAAGTTCAAAGCAAGCTTTAGAAGCATGAGGGTTGTAGACTGACCTGAAACCCTTGAGAGCACCTGGTCAGGGTTTCCCCAAGTGGACATGCTGGCCTAGACCAGACCAATAATGTTCAGTGCCCCTGGGGTTTGGGGGACAAGGGGGCTGACTCCTCACTTAAAGAAGGCAGTCTGCTGGGGCGGGGGGGGTGGGGAGGGATGCTGAGTGGTTAATTTTTTTTTTCTGAAAGGGGGGCAAGAAGGCCACAGAAGTTTGGGAACCTCTGGTCTAGATATATGTGAGTCCTAAATGCCAAATGAAAAGAGGCCCAAAGAGAAATTACACAGTCCAGACATGTGGCCTGGATGAAAGCTAGTAGGTAACGCTGGGAGACTCAATATTCAACCACCCCTATCTTAAACTAGCAAAGCGCTTGCCTTGCATGGCTGGATCTTCTCCTGAGAATTCACTACCAAGGAGGGGGCTGGGAGGAGCACCATGGAAAGGCAGGAAACAGGCTCCCAGTACCACATACTCTAGGGCTGTTTAAGAAGCTTTATTTAGAAAAGGCAGCAACTGGAAACAAGCCAAGTAGTTGCCCTTTGCTAGCCATTTAGCTAGATTCGCAAAATGAAACATCACTCAGCAATAAAAGGAACAAGCTACCGCCACAGTCATCAGCTTGGAGATAACATTACAATATCTGGGCCAGTGAAGGCTCACGCAAAGGACACACACATACACACACACACACACACACACACATATACACACATACATGCGCCCAGACGCACACATGCATGCCCTGACATTCTATAGCAGGCCGAACTTCCCTAGAAATCAGAAGGAAAAAAGAAAGAAATCAGAACAGCCTTTGACTATGCAGGAAAAAGCCAGGACAAGACTTTCTAAGAGAAAGCCAAGTTCTGCATCTTCCACAAATGGAGTCCCCAGACCCGAGCCACTGCTGAACAACAGGTGCCTCTCCCCCAATGCAACTTTTAATGAATTTTTATTGTAAGATCAAAAAATCTGGTTGGGGGCCGGAGCAATAGCCCAGCGGGTAGGGCATTTGCCTTGCACGTGGCTGGCTCATGCCGGCACGGGTTCAACTCCCGGCATCCCATATGGTCCCCCGAGCACCGCCAGGAGTAATTCCTGAGTGCAGAGCCAGGAGAAACCCCTGAGCATTGCCGGGTATGACCCAAAAAAGCAAAAAAAAAAAAAAAAAAAAAAAAAAAATCTGGTTGATGTTCTTGAGGGAGTTAGGATGTCTTGCTCTATATCACCTAATCTCCACAACATTTCTTCAAAGGAAATACGAATTATCCCTAAGAAAAGGAAACTGAGTCAGGAGGGCATTAAAAACTTGCCCTGAGGGCTGGAGTGATAGCACAGCCAGTAGAGCACTTGTCTTGCATGTCGCCAAACTGGAGCTTGATCCCTGGCACCCCACCTGGTCCTCGAAGCTCTGGCCAAGCGTGATCCCTGAGTGCAGTGCCAGGAGTTGACACTAAACACTGCTGCGTGTAACCAAAAAGAAACTTGCCCAGAGGCGAAAGCAAGTGTTTCCAAGCCAACTGAATTCAGGAGCAAAAAAGAGGCTTCTGGCTTGTCTGACGTGACAAAAAAGTTCCAAAGACACACCTAACCACCCGGCCAGGAATCAGGAAAAGGTCATAGGGGCTAACTGAATCCTCCGCTGTTTTATTTTAAAAGTCTATGTGAAATGGTCAGGGATAAAAATGAGGTTTTCCTAAAATGCTGACGGAATCTGTTTTGTGTGCGTGGGGAGCAGAGACAGCTGGGATGCTCTCTGCTAAAACACTGCTTCAGAACAGGCAAGTTAACTGTTTCCATCGTGAAAGGCTGAGGGTTCGTTTCCAAAATTGGGGGCCCAATTTATAGGGTTTTGGGGGATAGGGAATCAGACCTACAGATGTCGGGTTTCTCCTCACAAAGGGAATCTGAAATGAGTTGAACAAGAAGCGGTTGTCAGTTAAAAGCTGGTCCTTGCTATGTATGCTGTCATTTCTTCAGACTCACGTGTTCATCAGCGCCCACCTCACAGGTGATCGGAGCAAGGAGTGAGTGAGTGAGGAATGTGTGGTAGCTCACACAGGCTTTTGGGGTTTCGCCTACATACCCGGTGAAACTGTGCTACAAAGAGAAAAACGGTGTCTATTGCGCTCTTGTCTTCTCTTACGCTGATGCCAAGTTGATTTCGCGTCTCCCTATACAGTTCAAAATTCCTTCCTTATAATGCAGAACACTGCTTCAAATCATTTTAATTTCTTACCCGTTGTTTACTCCATCCATTCATTTTTACCTCTATTTAAACTCTTCTTTCTTTAAGGCTGTGTATTAATTTCTCTGCCTACCGCCTGAGCAGCTTTCTTTTGCTCACCACACTTTGTACTGTACGCAGGCACCAGGATTAATTGTGTCTCCAATCATTATCTTGTCCTTGTTTTTTCAGACTCGTGGCCTCTGAAATTTTTCAAAACAGCTCAGGGCCTAAAAAGACATCTTCTTCACAACAGCATAAACTAATGCTCTGTAGACCCAACAATGGATGTTTATTGTACCTTAGAAACTACTTTAATTACCTTCAGATTACTGGTTGTATTCAGATAGATTCAGTCTCATCGAACAACGCCAGTGGACATTCACAGTCTTTATAATGCAGTAGTCTGTGAAGAATGACTATAATTTTTCCCCTGCTTCTATTGACAAAATGAAAAAGACAGATTTGAATTAATTTTTTTAGCTTAAATTATGAATGTAACAGGAAGGTTTTACTATTGTATCTGAGTCAAAAACCTGGAACGTTATGATTTAATTTTTATCTCATAGAGTGACTACAATGTCATAATCAGGTTAATACACATCAGTCCATTGAGCCAACCAAGTCCCTAATTTATGCTGACCCATTTACTTATACACTATAAAATACACGTATTTCTTTACCTTGGCATCAACTGGAAACATAAAACATTTGAGTAGATATCCACATTACTCAAAAAAAAAGCAAGCATGTTTCTCATTTTTTATTTTCTAAATTAAAAACAACTTAGCTGATATTCGTTGAGCAGTTAGTATGTCACACACCGATAAATGCTTTGTTTTCAGTAAGTCATTTAATCTTTGCGACATCTGTATGATGTAAGTATTCTTCTTATCCCCACTCTACAGAAGAGCAAGCTGAGTCACAGTGCAGTTAAGAATCTGACCCAAGTTCAGAGCAAGTAGTAGAGTCAGGACTCAAACTCAGGACTCAAAAGTTTCTTCAGTACTTGACAATTTCTCCATTACAAAGTACAGATATATATTTATATATATATAATTCCAATGTGTTTTATACACAATTTAATTGTGTTGATTTATATGCAATTTAATTGATTGTGTCTTAATTATCATACAGTTTATATTTAGGTTGTCTAATGTATGGCGTAGTTTTAATAAGAAGAATAGTAAGTCTGGTCTTCAAACACTGGCCACAATATCCCTTTCAACTTTTCACTGCAGAACATGAGAAATTCAAGGGGCTGGAGAGAGTCCAGCAGGCAAGACACTGGCCTTGCAGACACCTGTACCGGTTCAATCACCAGCACTGCATATGGGCCCCCGAGCCCTGCCAGGAGAGACACCTGAGAGCCAACGGTAAGCTCAAAAGACTACCTGGTGTATGATCCCCCACCAAAAAAAAAAACAAAGAAACTCAAGAATTCCTTAACATCTGAAGAATATAGAACTCAAACTAGTCAGCTGAACTACAATTAGTTGTCAGATATCCGGGTCCTGTCCAAAAATCTCCCCAGGCTGTTTAATCCAATGACTCTCCATCTGCATTACTTCCCTCATAGAAGTCTGGTTCTAGCAAACTCCCAGGAAAGTTTTCCAGGTAGTCAGAAGTAACATTATGAATGGAGACAGGCAGCTGCTGCTTGCTCCTCCAGCTCCTCAGCACCTTCTTTCACAGCCACCTTCCTCTGTCACCTTCACTCTGCACTGTGGAGAACTAGTTAACGAACTCAGAGCATCATGAGGAGTCCTGGGCAATGCATCCTTTCAAGGAGAAGAGGAAGTACCGAGGCTGTGACCAGAAGGCATGCGAACACAAATCCAGATGGCTTCATCCATTGGTCTCCCTGGGATCACTCTGCTGATCAGAATCTACATTAGTTATGGGGAAAGAAAGTCAGGATCTACCTTACCATGTGGGAAGGGAAAGAAGTCTGTCTTCAATTTTTTCCAAAGAGAAATCAAAGCCAAGGGAATTTGCAGCAAGGATAAGCAGTCCTTAGACTTCATTGCCAAGAGAGAAATCTAACCAAAAGTAAGAGCAAACTTTACCAATCTGTGGCAATGTTTGACACCCTCGAGGAAGAAGATTTAAGAAAACCAGAGATTTCCAAAGGAGGCGGACTGTGTTCCTAGAGTGAACTCTGGAACAGAAACTCTACAAGCAGGAGCCCTTGTACTTTCATTTCAGAGTGATTGGTGAAAAGCTTTCAGGCATAAAAGATAAAATATAAATTTGCGTTAAAAAAAAGGAAGAAGAAAAAATCTTTCAACTCTGAAAGAGGAAGTACTCCATGTATTTTTTAAAAGAATGACAATTACTAATGGCTTGCCCTCATGAGTCCAGGAGTTATATTCAAAGTAACAATGAGGCAATTTATTCCCATTTTAAAGCAGTTTCCTGACCCACCAGTCCTCTTCTCTCCTGTGCTGATCTGAACACCCCAGCTCTGCCCTCACTTTCCTAGCATAGGTGCCTTTCACCCTTTGAACAAAAAAAGGCATAACTCTTGCCCTGTCTGAATCTTAGGATGGTGCATTGTCACCCGAGTCTGAATTTTTTGAAGTAGTAAAAAGAACTTTCAGAAATGTGTCTCCCTGAGCTGCTGCTCCGTCCCGTCCCTGCTCTGCCTATTTCAAAGTGATGAAAAGTTCTAGTCTGAGTATGGCAGATGGTTCCCAATGCACCTTCAGGAGAGATCCCTGAGCACAGAACCAAGAGTAAGCCCTGAGCACTGCCAGGTGTGGCCCATAAAGAGAAAAAAAGAAAAAACTAAGAGAGTAACAGTCTTAAGTTTTATATCCTTAGAATTGTTTTACAGAATAAAATAATCACTCAATATCTGAACTACTAAACCATTTTCATTTTTTTCTCTTTGTAGTCTATTCTCCAAAAATGATATAAAAATCATGATCAAGAAAAGGAGAGAGACTAGAAGGATGTCCACCAAGTCATGGACACATGTTACTATTGGACAATCAGGTAGTGAGAAATTTCTTTTATGTGTTCATTAATCCTTTTCCCAAACTTGGAATACTGACTGCATCTTTTATCATGAAAATAAACAGAAGAAAAATGTTCCTAAGCTATATTCTTCCTCTTCCAATGTGCTCGGTAACAATCGTGGCCATGCCACAAAATGCCACCAGCTTAACCTCGGAGAGGAAGTCTGAGAACAGAGGCAGAGGGAAGCTGGCACTGGTGGCTAGATGGGCTATGTGGTGGCTGGACTGGCGATGGACTATTGCCTGACAAGAACCCAGCTCTGAATAACTTTCCAATTCATGGTGCTTTAATAAAATAAAATGTTGTAGTTAGAAATGATTCTTCTGGACAAGAACTGAGTGTTGAGAAGCAGTAAAGTGACCACTTGATCACTTGACATCCCGTTATTCATCGATTTGCTCAAGCGGGCGCCAGTAACATTTCCATTTGACCCTACCACGTGCCAGTGTAGCCCAATGGCATCTGCTTGCTTCCAGGAATATGAAGAGCCTCAAACCGTTCATTCAGGGTCTTGACGAAGAAGTCTGACCAATCTTGTAGGTGGGTGGCCATGTGATCTTTTGACATCCTGTGGGACCCAGTCGGTAACAGCCCTAGTCCAGCAGTCATTTCTAAATCACATTACATGTCCAGCCCATCTGATTTTCGATGTCTTGGCAAACAAGACAGTGTATATACACAATAAACTTTCAGTATCTGTATTGTAAACCATAATGCCCAAAAGGGGGGGGGAGAGACAGACAGACAGACAGACAGACAGACAGACAGACAGACAGAGAGGAGGAAAGTGTCTGCCATAGTGTCAGTTGTGGTGTGGCGGAGGAATTGGAGGGAAACTGGGGACACTGGTGGCAGGAAATGCACAATGGGGAAGAGATGGTTGTTGGAATATCATCTGACTGAAACCAAATCATGAACAACTTATAACTGTGTATGTCACTGTGATTCAATTTTAAAAAAGTTAATAAAAAAATTTGGAAAGAAAAATAAATAAAGTCAATATTCAGGGCCAGAGAGAGAGAGCTCAGAAAGCTGATGAGGACTTTGCATGCAGGTGGACCCAGCACCACCCGATCCAGCAAGCACCACTGGCCGCAGACCCCCCATCTCAGAAGCAGGAGAAACCCCTGAGCACTCGCTAGTGTGGCCCCAAACAAATAAATCCATTATGCAAATTACTTCAGATTCAGATTTAAATGTCTCAACTAGATAACTGCACAGTCCTTTGTACTTTGAGAAGTCATGACCACATTACTGTTTCGGCTCCTTTAGAGATGTGTACTAATTATTTATAATGTGTGTGGTTTAGGTAATTGTTACTGGTAACAATTTGATGCCCTTTGGGCTACACTAGCATGTGACAGGATGTATGGAGATGTTACTGGTGCCCGCTCAAGCAAATCGATGATCAACTGGAAGACAAGTGATATAAGTGATACAAGTGATACAAGTGTGTGGTTTAGCCTGTCAGTCCTCCAGACAGTCATTGGGAAAGATTGTTAAGCAGATCAGAACTATTATCTAATTTTTTTTTCTATAATGATTTTTTAATTTTATTATACCACAGTGAGATAGTTACAAAGCTGTTCATGATTGGTTCTCAGTCATACAGTGTCGGGAGCACCGCGGGGTCCCGACAGTGCCGGAAGCGAAGTTCCCTTCTACCTCCTAAGCCCGCTGGGAATGTATGAAGACTCAGGAATCGGATGCAGTTTTAAAAGGGCTTTACTATCACAGGATCCAATATACAATCCAAGAGCAGGGAAAACTTTCGGACTCTGGTATCCCAGCTAGGCCCCAGCCAGGTGTAGGCCAAGATGGCTGCCACCACGTGTTGAGGCCCAACAGAGAATGGAGAGGTCGGAGAAGCAAAATACCAAGGGAAGCCGAAATGGCAAAAAGGGGGAAACGAGAGCCTTCTTTCTTCTTACAGCCTATTTTATAGCTAGGAACCCCCCCCAACTCCCCAACCCAGCCCATTCTGGGCTGGGCTATCTAGAGATGAAAATAGGAAAATACCGGGGCGGAGAATAGCCCAGCAGGTAGGGTGTTTGCCCTTGCACGCGCCCGGCCCATGCTGGCGGGCACGGGACCTCCCCATCCCATATGGCCCCGCGGCACCGAGCACCCCCGCAGTAATTCCTGAGTGCAGAGCCAGGGTAGCCCCGAGCATCGCTGGTGTGACCTAAAAAAAAAAAAAAAAAAAAAAAAATAGGAAAATAGCTCTATAGAATGTAGCAACTTCAGGAGACCATCTGGTTGTTTACAAGGACCCAGAACTAATTAAAAGCCTCCTAGCAGAGCTGGGAGAAGCTATAAGCTAAATGTAACTTCCCTGGAAGGAAGGATCAAATGCCCTCAGGTAATTTCTCCCAGCACCTCACCTAATATCTTAAGCCACGATTTGCCTGGAATTGCCTTTATAGGGTAGAGAAGGGGGTTTCTGAGATGGCATGTCTCTGTACCAAAGACTGATACTAATGCCAGTTAAATATTTCTCCAAGCCTTCACAAGAGTTTCGTCTACTTCACGGTAGTTTTGTATTTTAGTTGCCTTTGAGTTATCAGGGAGCCATGCTTGCTTGCTTGGAGGCAAACAGCATTTCTCTCTGGTCTAATTACTTAGAGATCCAACGTGGCCAGGCAAATATGCTGGTAAGATCTAGCTAGTCCCACGATGATTGTGGTAGCATGAGAGAATATTTATACCAGCCAGTACAGAATACATGGTCAGATAAGGCTGCCACATTCAGACTACCCCCTATCTATGAAGTGATCTGTAGGAGGCAATCCAGGGCAGATGCAGAGGCCTAGGCTTTTAGGTGTCCTGCAACAATACAGTATTTGACCAGTGCATATTTCCCACCACCAATGTCCCCATTTCCCTCTATGGCAGTATGGCAGCAGACTCTCTCTCTCCCCGCTTTTCTTACGCATTGTGACTTGTAATACGTACATTAGGGGTTATTATGTAACCCCCTAAATGTCTATGTTCTTTGTCTATGTTCAATATTCAGTTCTAGTCTGATGGTACCATTTCCAACAATTATTGGCACACTTGTCCCTTCTCTCTCACCTAGCTCTATGATGATTTTAAAATATTCCCGGTAATGGGGGCCAGAGTGATAGTCCAGCGGGTAGGGTGTTTGCCTTGCATACAGCCGACCCAGGTTCGATTCCCAGCATCCCACATGGTCCCCTGAGGGCCAAGAGTAATTCCTGAGCAAAGAGCCAGGAGTAACCCCCTGAGCATTGCCAGATGTGACCCAAAAAGAAAAAAAAATATTCCCCGGTAAGAATAAAGAAACTTAATCACATATAAGAAGAGTTGATTAGACATCACACACACACACACACACACACATCTCACACATCTCACACACATCACACATGTACACATCACACGCATGCATATCACACATATATCACACACACATCACACACACATCTCACGCACATCACACACATACACATACACACACTTCTGAAACTTTTTATTTTCATGTACATTTGCAATGCTTCATCTTCAAGAAACAGTAGAATAATTTTAGAGTAAATTTTCGACACTTTTCAGAATAGTCACATGCTTTGTAGGTTTTGGGAAGGACTCCCCCAGCAGTGCTCAGGGGCTACTACTAGCAGAGCTGAAGAGACCATATGGAGTTAGGGATCAAGTTCAGGACTCCTGCTCATAAGGTGGGCACCCAGGTGGCCAAGAGGTACCCTGGAGACACTGGCAGAGGGGGACAGGCTCTCTGGCTTGGGGTGTTAGAATGATGTCAACACAAAAGGCATAATTAACAATATTATTCTTAATCATGGTACCTTGATCAGTTGGGTACAGGGAGAGTCGGTAGCAGCTCTGCCCGTGTATGTGAGTCTCTGGATCAGCATACCTGGCTGGGCTTTAAAAAGACTGCTGCAGAGTGGGTCTAGATGAGCCGGGCTATGAACAGCTCCTCTGCTGGGTCCTGCTTCTGCTGGGTTCTTCTTCTGCGAGGTACCCTATGTGCCTCCTATGTGGTTCCCTGAGCCCCCTCAGGAGTGATCCCCTGAGCTCAGTGCCAGGAGCCAGTCCTAAGCATTGCCCAGTTTTCCTCCCTCCCACCCCCCCATCCCCAAAAGCACACTAACTCTTTGAATCATGTCCAGTTACAGTAAAACACTTTAAAGAAACCAGACAAAGTTCAGAACTTCGTTTTCCTGACAGCTGCATAGTACTCCATTATGTAGATGTTCCACAGTTTCTTTATCCAGTCTTCTGTTCTCAGGCACTCTGATTGTTTCCAGATTCTAGCTATTATGAATAGTGCTGCTATGAACATAGAAGTGCAGATGGTGTTTCTGCTGTGTTTTGAGGTGCTTAGGGTATATTCCCAGGAGTGGTATTTCTGGGTCAAATGAGTGGTATGAGTGCTAGAACACTGTATGGCTGAAACCCAATCATGACCATCTTTGTAATCGTATATCTCACAGTGGTATAATACAATTTTTTAAAGAAGTGTTATTAGCTTTGCCATGAAAAGAATCAAAATTAAATTACTTTAAAAATGAAAAAATAAATAAAATAAGATACCCTTTAATATGCCCAAAATGTAATTTTCAAGGGGGTTGACAGAATAGAATACTTCTACACAAAGAACACTCAATGATTCTTTAAAAACTTGAAAGGGGAAAAAAAGTATTGGTAGGGTCCTATGACGCACGTCTGATGAGCAATGTGCTCTGTGCCAAGTGTCTTGCTACAGCATCCAAAGTGTTGCCTTATTTCATCCTCACAAACACCTGGGAATGGAGGCGTACCCTCTTCATTCACTCCAGGGACTGGAAATGAAGACTCCGAAAGCAGAGAGCCCAGAACCACCGGGATCCCGAGTTGGGAGTGAGGAGCGAGGGATGAGGGGTGGGGTCTGAATTCAAATCCAGGAGTGCTAAATTCAGAAGCCAATATTTTGAAAGTCTGACCACCCCTTCAGGGACTTATGATCACAATTGCAAGTGTATTTTTTTTCTAATTGTTTTATTTTTTCAATATTGATGGCTATCCCTCATATAGCAGAGGGCAATCTGAAAGTAACCAGGAGAATTGTGTCAACATAGACAAGAGTGACAGATGGAAACCTCAGTTCCCTTCACTCTGATATTTTACCAAGACACCCTGAAGAGAAACAGGTCTTGCCACATCCAGCCGACGGAATTCTTCATGTCTTAGCAGTGTGTGCACGCGCTTTCTATCATTTGCAAATAGCTTTTGTAATTGCCTGAATGTCTACACGCATTTGTTTTTAAATCACAGAAAGATGGTGAAGGAAGTTAAATAGGAAATTAAGGAAGAAGCAGAAGACAACAGCCTCTATACTGGCCGACCTTGATTCAGAACAAATTAGTTGTAAGCTAGCATTATCCCAGCCTTCTTCCAAGGCAGTTTTTCTTTGCTTGGTACACTCCGCTCAGCGCACACAAAAGGGGAATGGGTGAAGGATAATTAGATCTCCTTTGAACAAATGACCCAGCAATAGCACGTTTAAAACCACCTGCATCTTTCTAGCAAAAGAAATAATACACACATAAATGTTTCATGCCGCTATCAAACATTGATAATAAAAGGCTTTAATATTTATTGTTACCTATGGCCAAAACCTGGGTTTGCTCTCTGGTAAAACGGCCTCTGGGTGCTTCTGATTGGGACCAGGATGGTGTTAGAAGATCCCTATGGAGAAAAGGGCTTGGGCCGGACTCCTTAATCTTCTTAACCTCGCCTGCTCTGCATTCATCTCTAATCAGCTTTCTTCTCCTCACCGCCAATGGATTCTTGTGTCTTTTAAAAAATATATAGAAGGCGCTGTGCAGCTCCCCCATTAGGAATATTTAAATGATCTTAGGCCCTTCATAGTCCCTAGCAGGGGTTTTCTGGCTGAGCCCCAGAGAGTTCATTGTCCCAACATTAGTTGTGACTGCAGGCAAAATATTTTTCTGTGAACATCAAAGCACTTAAAGCAGCAACCCAGACACCTTATGAATGTGAAGTTGAAGTTTTCTTCAGAGCCACTGCTCCATGCAGCGAGGATGGCCACACCCAAGACCCTGAGTGAGCGTCAGAGCGATAGCACAGTGAGTAGGGCACGCTGACTTGCACACGGCCGACCTGGGTTTGATCCCTGGCATCCCATATGGTTCCCGAGCACCTCCAGGAGTAATCCTGAGCGAAGAGCCAGGGGGGAACTCCTGAGCATCACTGGGTATGACCCACAAAGCAAAAAAACAAAACAAAACAAAAAACCAGAAACCAAGACCCTGAGCAACTGATTCTGTAGCACCAACTGATTCAGCCCTTCCTCCCCCCACCAACAACAAAGCATCATTCCCAGTTTCAACCAGTTGTCAAGTATTGCATGTCATAGCACACGTCTAGAAAGCAGCAGAGCTGGTCTCCAATGCATGAAGTAAGGTTCTGGCCCAGTTGCTCAGGCACCAGACTTAGAGCGAAGCCCAGGGAAGAGGAAGTCACTCGCCTCCACCTGCACCAGGGTTGACCCCTGTTGCCTCACCACTACAAGGCTTTGCGGCTGGCTTGTGAGTTTTTGCTTTTTGGGTTAATGGGGGGGGTAGTTATGGGAGGTTATGGGGCGTTTCAAACACACTTGGAGTTCCTCAGTGGTTATTCCTGGCTTCTGTTCAGGGATCATTCCTCATGGGGTGCCAGGGATCCAACCCAGTTGGCCACGTGCAAGGCAAATTCCCACCTGCTGTACTAGCACCGCACACCCGCACACCCACACACCTTCACATCCACACACCCCACACCCTCACACCCACACCTTCACATCCGTACACCCCACACCCACTCACATACCCAATAACCACCCATCTACACACCCACACACCCTTACACACCCACATACCCACACACCTGCACAACCACACCTTCTTATACTCACATAACCAATACCCACACACCTGAACACCCACACAACCTCACACACCCACATACCCGCACACTGTACAACCACACACCTACACACCCTCACATTCACATACCCACACACCATACACGCGCACACCAGCACACTCACATACCCGTATACACATATCACACCCACATATCCACACACCCTCACACCCACATCTACACACCCTCACACCTACATACACTCACACCTACACACACTCATGCCCATACCTACACAAACTCACACTTACACACCCTCATACCTACACACCCTCACATCTGCACACCCACACACCCTCACAGCCACACACCCTCACACTCACATACCCTCACCTTCATACCCACACCCTCACACTTGCACTCCCATACACCCTCATGCACACACACAGTGTTACACCCACAAACCCACTCTCTGCTGAAGGAACTCTGCAATCCTGGGAATGGATTCCCCTCCTCAGTACCTTCCTGCCCCTGTCTCCACTCCCCCTCCTCAGAAAAGGGGCCAGTCACTCCCCCTCTCAGCACTGCCCTTTCCTCTGCTGCTGACAGAGCACACTGCCCTGTGTCTTCTATTAGTTATTTAGGTTTTTCACCTTATTTCCCTGAGTCAATGGAAAACAGAAACAAGCTCTTTTTCTCATTTTTCTCACAATACCTTCATTTTTGGTACTAGGGTAATCCCCTTTTTTTCTCATGTTTAATGGAACGAGAAGGATAAAAGAGAAAAGGAGAAGGGGAAGGTGGGGAAGGAGAAGAAAGAGTGGGGAGGGAAGAGTAGGGGAGGGTAGGAGGGAAGAGCGGAAAGAAAAAGGAAAGGGGGAGGGGGAGAGAGAGAGGAGGAGAGGGATAGAGGGGCAGAAGGGGAGGAGGAGGAGAGGAGAGGGAGGGGCAGAAGGGAATTTATGCATACAACTAAACAGAAATTTAATTCCAATTTTGTATATATTGAATTTTTCATAAAATTCAACTTTTTTAAAATACTCTCTCAATTTATTTTCAAAAAAATATTCTTCCTTAACGTAATGCTTATTTTTTCTCTGACACTGATGGAATTGCAAAGCTTTATTGCCGCAGTATTTTCCTCTGCTCTCCTCTGATGGTGCCTGATTTACAGACAGAGCAACAGCAGGAAAAGTATCTGTCACCACGACACAGCTAGGGACTGATGGGCCCAGGCTCAGTCAGAGAGGAACCTTCAAGAGGCAAAACGTGCTCCACAACTGCTAATAGGCTTGATTCTTTCTAGTCTGACCAGTTCTTTGCAGACACATTTGTAAACAAAAACAAAATGGGACATAAATTTAAATTATGTCCATAGGGTTCATCCGACATCTTTTTTGGCACAGTGACTGAGCCAGATCAGTTAAGGTCTGGGTTTCCTCTCCCAATCTCCCACACATTCATGAAGTAGAAAACTTTTGACCAGCTGATAAATCAAGTTACTCAAAATGGTTGAGGCAACTGTAAGTAGCCAGTCTCTGCTCTTGAGGAGTCCAAACCCATAAGTTGTTTTGTTTTGCAGTTCCCTATTTCCCTGTTGGCAAGAAGCTAAGATCTTTCCACTGTACATTGTCGGAGCTAACAGAGAAGGGGAAGAAAATTCAATTTTGGGGCCGGAGCGATAGCCCAGTGGGTAGGACGTTTGCCTTGCATGCGGCCGGCCCATGCCGGCCAGGGGTTTGATCCCCGGCATCCCATATGGTCCCCAGAGTACCGCCAGGGAGTAATTCCTGAGTTCAGAGCCAGGAGAAACCCCTGAGCATTGCCAGGTGTTGACCCAAAAGAAGCAAAAGAAAAAAAATGAAGAAAGAAAGAAAATTCAGTTTAGTCCAAAGCTGCCGTATCTGTAAGACAGTCGTGGGTTGGCTCAAGTCAGGAGTTACTTACTGTACACTGTCTAATTTTTTTAATTTAGAAAGTGAATGTTCGCATAAAAGGATTTTCAAAACTATCCCGGACGTGGCTAAAAAAGAAATAAAAAATTCTGGATACCAGATTCCACAAGCAGAACATTCTCTAACTATATCATGTTACTTCTTAGAAGCTCTTCTTAATAATTGAAGATTTGGGGAAAAATAGCAGAAACCCCAAAAGAGGGTTGAGGATCTTGTTTGCCCATGAGGCGCCACAGTGAAGGATTCTCGTAACAGCACTAGCAGGTAACTTTCCTGGAATTACATAAACCAACTATTTTTTTTCCTTCTCCTTCATTTCTCCTTTGAGCCTCCAAGTTATAGTATGTGTCGCAGCCAACAGAACTCAGAGATGAGGTTGACCCCACTGGGCTCCAACATATCCTGACTGACATATCGATATGCGATGCAGAATGGCGATGAAGCCAAACAGCCCATAAATAACATATTCTTAATTATTGAAGATTTTGCCCTTAATTTATATACAGCACTGGGTGTATATTTATATACAGCAAAGGGTGAATTTTTTAAGAGACAAACGAAGGGACTGAGAGGTCAGGAGATTCACCCCTTATAAATGTCGAAAGTGCAACTCCAGAGCTTAGCATGCCCTCCTGGCTGGCCAGGACCCGGGTTGAGGTCAGGCTACATCCCTGACTTCTGACACCTCTAGGGAGTTCAGGCCTCCTTTCAGGCCACCTGTGCACAGAGACGAACTTTGAGGTCCTGGGCCAAAGACAAAACAATCCACAGAAGAGCTGACCGCCTCCCTTTTTAAACCATCTGGCATTTTCTAGCCCCCCAGACAAGAATGTTAATATTGTTACCGCTTTTCCCCCAGTGGCACCCAGAATGCATTTGGAAGGTGCAGCAAGGGAAGTGCGGAAAAGCTCAAAAAACGTTGAGTTAGAAACCATCATCCATGGAAACAGGGTTTAGCCCCGTTTCTCCCTCTGAATAGGAAGGTGATTAGGGAATCCCACCTACAATAAGGACACCACGGTTTTCTTACAAGATATATTGAATTACATGGTTTCTCCTTTGCCCGCTGGTACCACAAAGGCTGAAGGAAAGATCAACTCCAAAGCCTCCACTCTTGGGACGCCATCAAAGAGGCTACCTCGAAGTTTCCGGTCTGTGTAGCACTGATCTGAAACTGGGGTGTCAAGGCCGTCATCGCTGGGGTCCATCCTGCTCAGAATGACACCCCAGACAGGGCTGCCACACAGAGATCTGCTGGATGCTCTGGTTCCATCAAGCACATTAACTAATTACACAACCCACACTGCCTTTGATCCACATTTGAGAAGATGTTAACCAAATACAACACTGGATGAGAGAGGCTTTTCTTTTTCACACAGATCATAACAGTTAGTAACTTTTGCTTCACTTCCCCTGTTTTCTCAAGTGCTTGAAGGCAAGCTCTTTACTGCTAAAAACTTGATAAAAATTCAAGTGTGTTTTAAGTACTTACATTTCCACACTTATTAATAGGAGAACAAACTTGAAACAGTCATTCATGCTTCATTGCATCAATTATCTTTTATTTGTAAAAAAAAAGCACTTTTAAATACACTTCAAGGAATTTTACTCTTTTAAGTGACTAAAAAAGTATTGGAGGGCTAGAGAGATAATACAGAGGGTAGGGCGTTTGCCTTCCGCATGGTCAACCTGAGCACCAAATCTGGTCCCATGGAGTCTTACCAAGAGTCATCCCTGAGTGTAGAGCTGGGAGTAGCCCCTGGGCACCATCAGGTGTAGCCCCAAAAACAAAAACAAACAAATAAAATTATAAAGTGCACTTATATGAAAAGACTTACATTGGGCTGGAGTAATAGTACAGCTGGTCGGGCATTTGCCTTGCATGAGGTCGGTCCAGGTTTGATCTGTGGCATCTGCCAGGAGTGGTCCCTGAAATATAGAGCTCAGAGAGCTCAGAGTAAGTCTGACCATTGATAGGTGAAGCTCAAAAACAAAAACACAAAAAAGAGCCATACATTCAGGCTTCTTTGCAAGCCTGTGTTTTCTCTTGAGCAGGATTTCTCTCTCTCTCTCTCTCTCTCTCTCTCTCTCTCTCTCTCTCTCTCTCTCTTTCTCTCTCTCTCCAATCTCTTTCGGCAAACCTATCTGCTTCATTAAGTAGCTCAAACCTAGATTGTTTTCCATAAATGCAAGAGAAATTATCTTAAATATGTTTAATAATTGGGTCTTGTTAATATTTTTATATAAAGTATACAAAATCTATACACCAAAACCTTAATAGTCTATGTATTTTTTCTGCATATCAACTTTCAAGACTTTTTCTCCTCAGTTTTATATTAAGAATATTTTAACTTGCATAAAAGATATTTTCCCTGAGTCAAGATATTGAATAAAACAGCATTTCTAATTATCAAAGGCACTAAAATCCAGATTCTTTAGAATCAATTCCTTCCCATGCCCAAACCCAAGTAGAGCACTCGTCAACTTTTACGAATATGTCCTCTACATAAATATAGCCTTTATGGCAATATGAGTGGTGAATAGATAAAAGTTATATGAAGTATATAGTTTTTCAATCAATATATTGAAGCTTAAGACGTTTACATGCTGTGATTCACTTCAGGGAGACCCAGAAGAGAATCTATATCTATTGTAGAGGGAACTAGACAAAACAACAGGACAATGGGACTTTTAGCTACTGTGACCAATTAAACAATAATGGGGGAACGTCAATGCAGCTAAAAATCTTCTGGGACTACTTGCTTTTAATGGAACAGTAACCGTTTTTGAAAACACAGCCCTTATGAGTCCCGTACAGAGGCCATTTATCATTTTTAAGTATACTGGACTTTTTGTTCATAGCACACAATAATAAACATACATCTATTCATTTGACTTAAATATGTAAATAGTTATATTTAAATATGTGTACTTATATATTTATTTAAATATTCTGAAATATATATTTAAATAATGTATTTAATATATTTAAAATAAATACTTAACATATTAAATATATAATAAAATACATAATAAAACATTAAAAACACATAATATATTAAGTATACATCTGCTATGCACTGTGTACAGGATATACAGAAAATAAAGTTACATCTCCTGACCCCACTGAGTTTATAGTTAAGAGATAACGCAGACACGGGGAACCAAATGATCTATGCACAGCAGTTTATAACTGGGACATGTTCCATGCACAATAGGCAGGTAAAGAGCTACTCTAAGGGCGTATGTCTGAGATGAGCATCTTGGTGGCAGGTGCTGGGTTTAGTGCTAGGATCATAGAGGGAAGGGAAAGAAAAGCATTCTACAATCTGACATTAGCGGGGACATAAGCGATGCCAGAGGAACAAGGGTGTTGTGTCCACACACGGGAGAGGCTTCATAAAATCCTCACCAAAACACTTGCTTCCATTTCTGAGTGTTGGCACCTTCAGCTTTATTATCAGGAAAACCAACTGTAAACACTGACCCGCACAATTCCCCACTGCTCTCACTCTCTTGTCATGGCCCCCTTTTTGTCAGAATATGCTTTCACGGGGTCGGAGGGATAGAAAGCAGACTGTCATCTTGGGGTGCTATGCTCAGGATACGGTGAGTTTTGCAGAGCTGGAGTCAAAGAAGAGTTCAAGGCTCCCAGCAATACCACTCCTGGGAATATACCCTGGGACCCAAAACACACAGCAGAAACACCATCTGCACTTCTATGTTCATAGCAGCACTATTCACAATAGCCAGGATATGGAAACAACCTGAGTGCCCAAGAACAGATGACTGCATAAAGAAACTGTGGTACATCTACACAACGGAATACTATGCAACTGTTAGGAAAAACAAAATTATGAAATTTGTATCTGTCCTTTTCCTTCTGACTAATTTCACTCAGCATGATAGTCTCCATGTCCATCCATTTGCAGGTAAATTTCATAATTTCATCTTTTCTGACAGCCGCATAGTATTCCATAGTGTAGATGAACCACAGTTTCTTTAGCCAGTCCTCTGTTCTCGGGCATTTAGGTTGTTTCCAGATTCTAGCTATAGTGAATAGCGCAGAGATGAATAAAGAAGTACAGATAGTGTTTCTGCTATGTGTTTTTCGGTCTCTAGGGTATATTCCCAGGAGTGCTATTGCTGGATCAAATGGGAGCTCAATATCTAGCTTTTGGAGGAATGCCCATATTGTTTTCCAAAAGGGCTGGACCAGTCGGCACTCCCACCAGCAGTGGATGAGAGTCCCTTTTCCCCCACATCCACGCCAGCACTGGTTGTTCTTGCTGTTTTGCATGTGTGCCAGTCTCTGTGGGGTGAGATGGTATCTCATTGTTGTTTTGATTTGCATCTCCCTGATGATTAAAGATGAAGAACACTTTTTCATGTGCCTTTTGGCCATTCGAATTTCTTCTTTTTGGAAGCTTCTGTTCATTTCTTCTCCCCATTTTTTGATGGGGTTGGCTGTTTTCTTCTTGTGGAGTGCTACCAGTGCCTGATATATCCTGGATATTAACCCCTTGTCAGATGGGTATTGGGTGAATATCCTTTCCCACTCTGTGGATTGTCTTTGTATCTTGGTCACCGTTTCTTTTGAGGTGCAGAAGCTTTTAAGTTTTATGTAATCCCATTTGTTTATCATTGCTTCCATTTGCTTGGTCAGTGGTGTGTCGTCTTTAAAGATACTTTTAGTTTCGATGTCGTAGAGCATTTCTCCTATGTTTTCTTCGATGTACCTTATATAGGATATAAATAGATACCAGTGTTTTACTAAATATGGGAAATGGTAATGGCAGATTAAAACTCACCACTGAATATACACAAAGAGACTTAAGTGATAAACTCTAAATATCTGCAGGGCTAGCCACAATGTGTAAAATAAGAGGGAGAGAGATGCAGAGACAGAGAGAGAGATAGAGAAAGAGAGGAAACTGGGGTACCTGCTATTAAGGTGGCCTGGGGCGGGAGGGAGGAGGGGTACATTGGTGGTGGAAATGGGGCACTGGTGGAGGGATGGGTGCTGTATTACCAAGAACCAATTATGAACACCTTTGTAATTGTATGTTTCCACGGTGGTATAATAAAAAATTAAAAAAAATAAATAAATAAATAAAATATCAAAATTCAAGGGGCTCCAATAAAGCGTGTTCTAAGAAGAAAAAAAAATTATGAAATTTGTCTATAAATGGATGATATGGAGAGTATCATGCTGAGGGAAATTAGAAGGAAAAAGACAGATATACAATAATGCATTTATTTGCAGGATATATATAATAGATATAATATAGAATGTTTGCAGGAGATAGATATATATATATTTTTTTCAGGAGATACACACACATATAAACATATGGGACCAGAGTGATAACAGAACAGGTAGGGTGTTTGCCTTGCATGCCACCAACCGGGTTCGATTCCTCAGCATCCCATATGGTCCCCTGAGCACTGCCAGGAGTAAATTCTGAGTTCAGAGCCAGGAGTAACCCCTGAGCATTGCCAGGTGTGACCCAAAAAGCAAAATAATAATAGTAATAATAATAACAACAATAATAATAAATATATGTATATATGCATACATACATACATATATATGAGAGAGAAGAGAGAAACAAATACTTAAGGCGTGAGAGGGAGTCTGGGGGCATTGGTATGTTATGGGCTAACCACCAGAGAGTTAGCCCTGGTGGTGGAGTTGATGCTGGAACATTTAGGCCTAAAACTCTATTATGAACAGCTTTGTAACTCAAGGTGCTATAACAGAAAAATAACTTTTTTAAACAAATTTTTTTTAAAAAACGTTATATAGTACTTAGGCCCCTCTCTACAGGTGTCCTCTCCCCATGGACTCCAAACCTTACCATTATCTTATAATGAGGCCTTTCCCTTTTAGGAAGAAAACCATCTTGGACTTAAAGTGACTCTCGGCTTGCAAATCTCACCGACTGCACATTTGGAAGTAAACACAACTTCCAAATGCGGCAGATGATTTGAAAGAAACTTGTGAGGTAGGGAAGGTGTGTTTGCTCTAGCTGAGGAAACTCAACTTTTTTTTAATTCTTTCTCTTGTTCTAAAGAGCCCAGAGGATTTAGACAGTGTCACTTTTATTAGACTGAGGCCCGGTTTGACGAGTGAAATATCCTTCTGACTCAGTAACTGGTGCTTATGAAATGCAGGGGACCTTTTGAGTGTGAAAGGTGATAAAGTCTTCTAACAGATTATACATCCACCTCTAGCATTTTTTTTTTTTTTGAGTCACACCCGGCAATGCACAGGGGTTTCTCCTGGCTCTGCTCTCAGGAATTACTCCTGGCAGTGCTCGGGGGGACCATATGGGATGCTGGGGATCAAACCCAGGCCAGCATGGGCCAGCCGCATGCAAGGCAAACGCCCTACCCACTGGGCTGTCGCTCCAGCCCCCCACCTCTAGCATTTTTAAAACAAAGGCACATTTATTCGGATAAAGGGGTAAGTGACATCAGAGTCAGGGGACAGGCATTTATTTGCTCTCAGACATCACAGACTGCAAAGTGGCCCGGGCTGGAGCAATTGCATGGAGATTCAGGTCTGAGCCTCTTCAGTCTGTCTGAATAACACTATGCCCATCCATATCTACTGGGTTATAAGGGTATGAATTAGTGTTCTACGTTTGTTCTCAAAGGAGAAAAAAAATAATAATGTCATTCTACTATCGAGGGCACCTGCTGGGTGGCACACCCTACTGAGCCATAGGCTCTGGCTACACTAAGCTTATGTGAAGAGCTACTCCCTGCCTTTAGGGAATCTCCGAGCAGACACAATAGGAGCTTGGACAGAATTGGATTGATTTCATAATTTTATATGGCATAAATATTTTTTGTCATAAATATTATGAATCTTGCTTGACCCAGTTTAATATTCTTCCTGCTCCCACGGGTCCCCATGAGGAACATACATGTAGATATTCCAAGAGTACTTGGCCAAGTTGGATCAACCATAATGTAATCAGTTCTCCTAGTTCAAAGAGACATTCCAGTGTGCCTCTGAGCAAACTGGTGTGTCTCTGATTCTAAAGGTAATGCCAAAGTGAATTATTCTGAAGGATTTTGAAGCTTACTGGGATCTAGAGTCTGGAATCAGCTGGCTATATATTCATGGTAAGAAGCATTAATGATATTTTCTACAAATTACGTTCTGAACTGCTTTCTGGTTCAGAGATGCAGCCCCTTCTCCTCTGCTAGGGAGTTTTTATCTCGGAGTCAGCTCTGGCATTTGTGAATCTTGAGCCATGGGATCCACCTGAAGATCTAATAGGGTCATTTACCTGGCTTCCTCTCTAGATAACCCAACCCACGATGGCGGGGCTGGAAGGTTCTGGCGGGCTTCTGGCTATAAAATAAGCTAGAAGAAAGGAGAAAGGGCTTTTTAGCCATTTTGGCTTCTTTTGCCTTTTTGCCTCTTCCTCTGCTCTCTTCCTCTCCATTGTCTTCCCTGCTGAGCCTTAGCACATGGTAGCAGCCATCTTGGCCTAGGATTCTAAACCATGGCTGGGACCCAGCCAGGACCCTAAAGTCTGGGGTTTTCCTATTGTTGGATTGTATGCCAAAACAAGTATGAGTCAAACCTTTTAAAACTGTGCTGCACTCCATCCATTCCCCACCGGCCTTGGAGGTAGAAGTGAACTTGTTCCCTCATATCATTGGGGACCCCAGCAGCTCCCTGACAGGCACCCATTGAGTTTTCACTTCATCTACCAAGTATTTTACTGATGAAACTTCTGTTTGTAGTTTTCTTATTTCTGCTCTCATTTCCTCCTGTATTTTATTGGACGTTGGTTCCACTGCTTCTCATTTTTTTTCTTTTTTGGGTCACACCCAGTGATGCTCAGGGGTTACTCCCTGGCTCTGCACTCAGGAATCACTCCTGGCACTGCATGGGGGACCATCTGGGATGCCCGGGGATCGAACCCAGGTCAGCTGCTTGCAAGGCAAACACCCTACCCGCTGTGCTACTGTTCTGCCACCCCACTATTTCTCTGAACTCATTAAACACCCTCACCATTTCATCTCTGAATTCTTTGTCAGAGAGATTATGTATATGGGTCTGTCTTTTGAGACTTCAGGACATTTTTCTTCATCCATTTCTTGTAATGAGGGGGTCTGGTTTTTTCCCTATGGTGTTACAGTAGTCTGGGAGCATCGTCCCCCTACTATAGTTCTAATGTGTCCAATGGAAGGACTGAAGAAATACTACGGTGAGTTAGGCACTTGCCTTGCATGCATGTGACCTAAGACAGCATTGAATGTGATCTAAAGCCAGGAAAAAAAGTAAAGGATAAATATGTAAAAGTGGAAACAAGACCTAACCCATTCTCTTTTGTTTTGTTTTTGTTTGGGGGCTACAGGGGTTATCCCTGGCTCTGTGCTGGGGAATTACACCTGGCAGTGCTCCAGAGACCATATGGGATGCTAGGATTAAACTGAGTTGGCTATATATAAGGCAAATGTTCTCCTTGAACATAAACGAAGCAGTTGAAAGGGCGTCAATAAATTACGGGAGGAAATGAGAGCAGAAATGAGAACCATGCAAATAGAAATATCATCGCTTAAAAGCTCAGTAGATGAAATGAAAAACACAATAAGGGCTCTCAACAGTAGGATGACAGCAGTGAAAGAGATAATCAGTGAGACTGAAGATGAGCTGCAGAAACCACTCAGAGAACTACATAAACTGGAAAAAGACCGAAAAATGGATCAGCAACGGAACAGAGAACAATGGGATGAAGCCAGGCGGAACAACATAAGAATCATCGGAGTCCCAGAGGGACAGGAAAGTAACCCCAAGGAAATTAAAACAGTTAAAAACATCCTGGCTGAAAAGTTCCCGAGTTAAAGGACGAAGGCATCCAGATCCAAGAAGCCCGATGCATACCAGCAAGAAGAGACCCCAATAGAAAGACCCCAAGACACATCCTAGTCAAAGTAATGGATGCCATAGACAGAGACATAATTCTTCAGGCAGCAAGATCAAAGAAGGAAATTGTATACAAAGGAGCATCCATTCGACTTTCAGCAGACTTCTCAGAAGACACCCTCCAAGCCCGAAGGCAGTGGTGGGATATAGGAAAAAAAACTTAATGAAATGAATGCCTCAGCAAGAATTCTTTATCCAGCTCAAAATCAACCTTAAAAGAAGGACTGAAAGATCTATTATAAGATGAGACATAACCCAAAAAGAACAACCAACCTATACAGAAAGATGGCACAAAAATCCCATGACAATAATCTCTCTCAATGTCAATGGTCTAAATGTACCAGTTAAGAGACACAGAGTGGCAAAATGGATCAAAAATTGAATCCGACATTCTGCTGCCTTCAAGAAACACACCTGAACAATCGGAGCAAAGACAGGCTCAAAATAAAAGGCTGGAAAACAATCCTTCACTCAAACAACCCATCGAAAAGGGCTGGGGTAGCCATACTGGTAGGGACAATTAAGGTCACTTCTTAATAGTCAAGGGATGCATATATCAGGAAGAAATCACGATATTAAACATATATACACCCAACGAGGGGCCAGCAAAATACCTAAAACAACTACTAATAGACTTCAAAGAAGACATTGACAGCAACACAATTGTAGTTGGAGACTTCAACACTGCTCTACCAACCCTGGATAGATCAACAAGATTGAAACTTACCAAGGTAATACTGGCCATAAAAGAAGAGATGGAAGAAAGAGGGCTGGTAGACATATACAGGGCATTTAATCCCCAAAAAGCTGAATACACTTTCTTCTCCAGCGCACATGGAACATACTCCAAAAATAGATTACATGCTGAGCCATAAATCATACCTCCATAAAATCAAGAAGATAGAAATTGTGCCAACTATTTTTTCAGACCATGATGCACTGAAAATAGAAGTTAATTGTACACAAAAACGGAGACCAATACCAAGTACCTGGAAACTAAACAGCCCACTGCTGAACAACCAGCAAGTCATAAAAGAAATCAAAGAGGAAATCCAAAAGATTCCTGGAAACAAATGAGACTGAAGACACGAATTACCAGAACTTGTGGGATACAGCAAAAGCAGTGTTAAGAGGCAAGTTCATAGCTCTTCAAGCATTCATCAGAAAAGAAGAAAAGGCCATCACAAACAGTCTGACCTCACAACTTAAGATCTTAGAGGGTGATCAACAAAAAGGAGCCCAACCAAGCAGAAAGAAAGAAATAATAAAACTTAGAGCAGAAATCAATGAGATGGAATGTCAAAAAACAATCCAGAAGATCAACGAAACCAAAAAGCGGGTTCTTTGAAAAAAATAAACAAGATTGACAAACCACTTGCAAGACTTGCAAGAAAAGGAAAAGAGAGAACCCAAATAAATAGAATCAGAAATGAAAATGGGGACATCACAACAGAAACCAAAGAAATTCAAAAGATCATCAGAGATTACTATGAGAGCCTGTATGCCACGAAACAAGAGAACCTAGAAGAAATGGACAAATTCCTGGATTCCTATAGCCTCCAAGTCTGCAACAAGAAGATTTGGAATACCTCAACAAACCTATCTCCATCGAGGAGATGGAATCGGTAATCAAAAGTCTCCCCAAACACAAAAGCCCAGGTCCAGATGGATTCACCAGTGAATTCTACAAAACCTTTAAAGAGGACCTACTTCCAATTATTTTTAAGCTCTTCCAACAAATTGAAGAAACAGAAACATTCCCAAATAGCTTTTACGAGGCACATCCCATACCCAAAGCAGACAGAAATGTCACAAAAAAGGAAAACTACAGACCAATCTCCCTGATGAATACAGATGCTAAGATCTTTAACAAAATACTAGCAAATAAAATCCAAAGAGTCATCAAAAAGATTATACACCATGACCAAGTGGGATTCATCCCGGGAATGCAAGGATGGTTCAACATCCGCAAGTCAATCAACATAATACATCATATCAACAAAAAGAAAAAATAAAAACCATATGATCATATCAATAGATGCAGAGAAGGGCATTTGACAAGATTCAACACCCGTTCATGATGAAAGCTCTCCGTAAAATGGGGATTGAAGGAACCTTCCTCAAGATAATCCAGGCCATCTACTACAAGCCCACAGTGAGCATCATTCTCAATGGGGGAAAACTGAAAGCCTTCCCCTTAAGATCAGGGACAAGACAAGTCTGCCCACTCTCACCACTTCTATTCAATATAGTATTGGAAGTACTTGCCATAGCAATCAGGGAAGAAAAAAGACATTAAGGGCATCCGGATCGGAAGGGAAGAAGCCAAGTTGTCACTATTTGCAGATGACATGATATTATACCTGGAAAACCCAAAACTCTCAACCAAGAGGCTCCTAGAAATAATACATTCCTATAGTAGAGTGGCAGGGTACAAAATCAATACCCAAAAGTCAATGGCCTTCCTATATGCAAACAGTGAAAGAGAAGAAAGGGACATTAAAGAAACTATCCCATTCACAATTGTGCCGCAGAAAATCAAACACCTAGGAATCAGTTTGACAAAGAATATAAAGGATCTCTACAAAGAAAACTACAAAATGTTACTTCAGGAAATAAAAGAAGACCTGAAGAAATGGAGACCCATTCCTTGCTCATGAATTGGAAGGATTAACATTATCAAAATGGTAATACTTCCCTACAGCTTTATACAGATTCAGTGTGGTCCCTATAAAGATACCCATTATGTTCTTCAAAGAAATTGAACAAACACTCCTGAAATTTGTATGGAATAATAAAACCCACGAATAGCTAAAGCAATCCTTGGGAAAAAGAAGATGGGAGGTATCACTTTCCCCAACCTCAAGCTCTACTACAGAGCAGTTGCAATTAAGACAGTGTGGTATTGGTATAGAGACAGACCCGTAGACCTATGGAATAGAACTGAATATCCTGAAACACACTCTCAAATATACAACCACTTAATCTTCAATAAAGGAGCAAAAAAATATTAAGTGGAGCAAAGAAAGCCTCTTCAACAAATGGTGCTGGGAAAACTGGGCAGCTACATTTAAAAAATGAACTTAGACCTCCTTTTAACGCCATGCACAAAAGTCAGATCAAAATTGATTATAGATCTCAACATCAGACATGAATCTATAAGGTACATCAAAGAAAACATAGGAGAAATGCTCTACGACATCGAAACTAAAAAGTATCTTTAAAGACGACACACCACTGACCAAGCAAATGGAAGCAAAGATAAACAAATGGGATTATATAAAATTGAAAAGCTTCTGCACCTCAAAAGAAACGGTGACCAAGATACAAAGACAATCCACAGAGTGGGAAAGGATATTCACCCAATACCCATCTGACAAGGGGTTAGTATCCAGGATATATCAGGCACTGGTAGCACTTCACAAGAAAAAAAACAGCCAACCCCATCAAAAAATGGGGAGAAGAAATGAACAGAAGCTTCCAAAAAGAAGAAATTCGAATGGCCAAAAGGCATATGAAAAAGTGCTCTTCATCTTTAATCATCAGGGAGATGCAAATCAAAACAACAAGGAGGTACCATCTCACACCACAGAGACTGGCACACATCCAAAACAGCAAGAACAACCGGTGCTGGTGTGGATGTGGGGAAAAAAAGGGACTCTCATCCACTGTTGGTGGGAGTGCCGACTGGTCCAGCCCTTTTGGAAAACAATATGGGCATTCCTCCGAAAACTAGACATTGAGCTCCCATTTGATCCAGCAATAGCACTCCTGGGAATATACCCGAGAGACCGAAAAACACATAGCAGAAACACTATCTGTACTTCTTTATTCATCTCTGCGCTATTCACTATAGCTAGAATCTGGAAACAACCTAAATGCCCGAGAACAGAGGACTGGCTAAAGAAACTGTGGTTCATCTACACTATGGAATACTATGCGGCTATCAGAAAAGATGAAATTATGAAATTTACCTACAAATGGATGGACATGGAGACTATCATGCTGAGTGAAATTAGTCAGAAGGAAAAGGACAGATATAGAATGACTGCATTCATTAATACGACATAAATAGATACCAGTGTTTTACTAAATGTGGGAAATGGTAATGGCAGATTAAAACTCACCATTGAATATACACAAAGAGACTTAAGTTTTAAACTCTAAATATCTGCAAGGCTAGCCACAATGTGTAAAACAAGAGGGAGAGAGATGCAGAGACAGAGAGAGAGAGACAGAGAGAGAAAGAGAGGAAACAGGGCTACCTGCTGTTGAGGCAGCCTGGGGGTGGTTGGGGAGGGGGGGGGTACATTGGTGGTGGAAATGGGGCACTGGTGGAGGGGATGGTTGCTGGAATACTGTATTACCAAGAACCAATTGTGAACACCTTTGTAATTGTATGTCTCACGGTGGTATAATAAAAATTTTTTAAAAATTAAAAATTAAAAAAAAAACAAATGTTCTCCTTGCTGTACTATCGCTCTAGCCCTAAACCTCTTTTAAATGTATATTTGAAGTTACCACACAATGTGATAACTAAGTATTGTGCATAATACCAGGAGCTTTACTTGTATTTTATTTACACTAACAAAAAAATCTTTGTAAAGCTGAAAAAAGTGATAAGACTTCCTAAGGTTACTATGCAGTTATGCCAAAATAGGCCATAACTTCATATCCAGATCTATTAACTCCAAAAAGCGAAATCTTTTCTCCCAAGCCTTACAGTTAAGCATGAACTCAGGAATCATATCAGCTGGATTTGGGGGGGTGGGGATGTCACACCCATAGATGCTCAGGGGTTACTCCTGGCTCTGTACTCAGGAATTACTCCTGGTGGTACTCAAGGGACCACGCAGGATACTGAAGATCATATCAATAAATAAAAAAATAAATGCAAACACCCTCCCCGGCACTGTCACTCTGACCACTTTCTCACTGGTCTCTTCATCTATCTCACTGGATTTTTTAAGCCTAATGCTGTCCACAATTATGAGAAAGCTGTGCCATAGACTAACTCTGTCCTTCACGTCTCGGTCTGTCTCCATTTCTCCTCTGTTAAAACAGGAGTAACAGGGGCCAGGGTGCACATCTTTCATATACAAAGTCTAGGTCTTTTTTTTAATATTTTATTATACCGCCATGGAGATATACAATTGCAAAGATGTTCATATTTGGGTTTTGGTCCATACAGTGTTCCAGCACCCATTCCTCCACCAGTGCCCATGTCCCATCAAAATGTCCCCGATTCCCTCCCCCTTCCCCTAGCCTGCCTCAATGGTAGGTTCTTTATCTCTTTTCTCTTTCTCTTTTTCTCTTTCTCTCCTTCTCTTACACACTGTGGATTGCAATACATACATTTAGAGGTTATCATGTGTATCTTTTTTAAATTTTTTTTTTTTTGCTTTTTTGGGTCACACCCGGTGACAGCTCAGGGGTTACTCCTGGCTCTGCACTCAGGAATTACTCCTGGCGGTGCTCAGGGGACCATATGGGAGCCAGGGATCGAACCCCAGCCGGCATAAGCCAGCCGCGTGCAAGGGAAACGACCTACCGCTGGGCTATGGCTCCAGCCCATTATTTATTTTTTTTGTGTCTTTTTTGCCTGTATTCAATGCTCAATTCTAGGCTGGTACTATCACATACAACAATTGTTAGCACACTGTTTCCTTCTCTGACCCTACCTAAACTCTGATTCCCACATGTTTGTGGTAGATTCCACATTTGACAAGACCTCCTGATCCATGTTTTGTCTGACCTTGGATATTGGTATCATAATAATTATAATATATATGTATATATATATATATCATGCAACTAAATGCAGTCATTCTATATCTGTCTTTCTCCTTCTGGCTAATTTCAGTCATTATGATCCTCTCCATATCCATCCATTTATAGGCAAATTTCACAATTTCATTTTCCTAACAGTTGTGTAGTATTCCATTGTGTAGATGTACCAAAGCTTTTTTATCCAGTCATCAATTCTTGGGCACTCTGGTTGTTTCCAGATTCTGTCTATTGTGAATAGTGCTGCTATGAACATAAAAGTTGAACCCCTGCATTCCATGGACCACGAGAGCACCTTCCGACCCGAGTCCACCATCCCGATGGAGCCCTCGGAGGAGCCCAGAGAAACCCCCACACCTTGCTGGCAGCGATCTGTGTCACAATCCACACTCTGCAGCTGGTAAGATCTCCCCCAGCATACTAATCCAGTCTCCAGCCCACAGATTAATCCAGTCTCCAGCCCAGCTTGTCAGAAACCCAGCCTACAAGGACCCGCCCCTGCAGAGACCCACCCTTCAGAGGAGAGTATTTCAAGCCCAGGAATGCTTGAGCCTAAGACACAGGTACACCCGGCAGAGCAGAAACCAGCTTTCCCGTCCCACCCCTCTGAGAGAGCCCCACAAAGTAATGAGAATATAGTGCCTGCATGGCAGAGCCTGGCAAGCTGTCTGATGCGTGTTCGATATGCCAAATCCAGTAACAAAAATGTTTATTTTCCTGACCCGAAGGAGCCATTAATACGGCAGAGGTAAGAAAGGCAAACAAGCAGTGCCTGATAAAATTTCACGGCTGTCCTAGGCTGCCAAAAACGAAGAAGGACTAAAATGACTGTCTGTACTTTCAATGCATGTACACTGGCATCGGAAGCATATATTGAAGATCTGATGCTGCAAGCAAGAAAGATCAAGATGCGACATCATTGGTCTGACTGAGACAAGGAGGCGTCAGTCGCATCATGCTGTATTTGACACCGGAGAAGAATTGTTCCTTGGAACATGTGATGAAAGAGGCGTCGGTGGCGTTGGTGTCCTTGTCAACACGAACATGGCTGTCAACATTGATTCATTTGAATGCCTAACAAACCGAATAGGACGATTACACTTGAGGAGATGTGGCCCCTGCCAGTAATTTCTATCTTCATTGTCTATGCACCAACATCCACATACAACGAAGATGAAATTGAGAAATTCTACATGGAATTGGAGGAGTTCTATAAAAAAGATCACACCTTCTACAAGATCATAGTCGGTGATTTTAATGCCAAGATAGGACCGAGAAGATCGGCTGAAGAACTCCACATCGGGACCCATGGACTAGAATGGAACGAACAGGGTGAGAGACTATCTGAGTTCATCATGTCCACCAAGACTATTCATGGGAACTCACAGTTTCAGAAGGCTGAAGCGAAACGTTGGACATGGGAATCTCCTGGCGGACAGTTTCGCAATGAAATTGATCATATCATCTTCAATCGACGGTTTTGTCTGACCGATGTTGCTGTCGTCCCCAAATTCCAGACAGGATCGGACCACCGTCTCCTTTGCACAAAAATTCTACTTCCCCTAACGGGGAGAAAAGGCTGCAAAGTTTAAGAAGAGAACTCCCAGAACGACCACCAACTGGGAACTCTTTGGCACCATTGCAGCAACATGGGAAGATACCATCATTGATGACATCGATGAAGAATACAACTGACTGGTTCAGCACCTCCATGATTGTGCGAAGAATGCCGAGAGAGAGAAAGACACAAAAGGACGCTTGTCTTCAGAAACTCTTGAGCTCATTCGCCAACGTGGCAAGGCGCCGAGCCTCAGGAGACCAAATGCTAACGTCCAAGCTTGCTAAACAGTGCAGAGAAGCGATAAAAGCAGACCTCAAAGACAGAAGAGCAGAAATACTGGAAGATACAGCAGAAGCCGGGAAGAGTATTCGCACTGCCCGCCTGTCCTTCGCCAACTATAAGACCAAGATGACTGCCCTCCGACGCCCTGATGGATCTATCACATCTTCCAGAAAGGCAATGGAGAAGATTATCCAGGACTTCTACTCAAATCTCTTTGATAGCCACATCCACCTGCCCACATACCAAATTCCACAGGATGGATATGTCATTCCCAACGTTCTCCCTTCTGAAATCCGACATGCTATCTCGTCGGTAAAGAAGGGAACAGCACCAGGCCCAGACAAAGTCAGACCCGAACATCTGAAGAATCTGCCGTCGGTACTCATCAATACACTAGCTCGGGTCTTCACACGCTACCTGTCCGAATGCAAGGTGCCCTCCCAATGGAAAACAAGCAGGACAGTTCTACTGTTCAAGAAGGGAGACATTCACGACATCGGCAACTATCGCCCCATCTGCCTGTTGTCTGTCATCTACAAGCTGTTTACACGAGTCATCCTGAACAGGATTAGCAGAACACTAGATGAAGGACAACCATGCAAGCAAGCAAGTTTCCAGAAAGGATTCAGCACAATCGACCATATCCACACAGTAACCAAGCTCATTGAGGTTTGTAGGGAGTACAAGATGCAGCTCTGTCTCACATTCATTGATTTAAAGAAAGCCTTTGATTCTGTGGAGACTGAAGCAGTCATCAAAGCCCTAGTCAAACAGGGTTTTCAAACCCAATACATCAAGATCCTTCGTGAGCTGTATTATAGATTCACCACCAGGATCTCACCATTCTACAAAGAAGTGATCATTGATGTCAAAAGGGGGTTCGACAGGGTGATACCATCTCACCAGAACTCTTCAGTGCCACCCTCAAGAACATCATGAGACAATTAGAATGGGGAAGGAATGGGAGTGAAGATAGATGGTCGGCAACTACACCACCTCCGCTTCGCTGATGACATCGTTCTAATAACACCAAACATTAGCCAAGCGGCACAAATGCTGGCTGACTTTGACCGAGAATGTGGAAAGGTAGGTCTACAGCTGAATCTGAAGAAAACTATGTTCATGAGAAATGAACTAGTTCCAGAGGCCCCATTCACTCTCAATGGAACAAACATCTCTGAATGCAGCAGTTATGTGTACCTAGGTCGAGAAGTCAACATGATGAACGACCTAAAACCTGAGCTGCGCAGGAGGAAGAGAGCTGGCATGGAATGCCTTCAAAGGCATCGAAGAAATAGCTAAAAGGACAAAGAACCTCCGGCTCGGGCACATCTCTTCGACTCTACCGTTCTCCCTGCATTAACATACGCCTCAGAGACCTGGGCCCTAGAAAGCAGGATGAGAATGCTATTCGGGTCTCCCAGAGAGACATCGAAAGAGCTATGCTTGGAATATCACGCCTCACTCAAGTGAGTGAAGGAATCCGGAGTTCTGACCTCCGTCGCTATTCCAGAATCAGGGATGCTGTCTCCTTTGCCAAGGCATCGAAAATCAGATGGGCTGGACATGTAATGTGATTTGGAGACAACCGCTGGACTAGAGCCGTTACCTACTGGATCCCACGGGATGTCAAAAGATCACGTGGCCGCCCACCTACAAGATGGTCAGACTTCCTTGTTAAGACCCTGAAGGAACGGTTTGAGGCTCTTCATATTCCTGAATCAACCAGATGCCATTGGGCTACATTGGCAAGTGATAGGGTCCAATGGAAATGTTACTGGCGCCCGCTCGAAAGCAAATCGATGAATAACGGGATTCAAGTGATCAAGTGATCAAGTGAACATAAAAGTAGGGATGGTGTTTCCACTGTGTGTTTTTTGGCTTCCCACGGTATATTCCCAGGAGTGGTATGGCTGGGTCAAATGGGACCTCAATATCTAGTCTTTGGAGGAATGTCGAATGTCCATATTGTTTTCCAAAATGGCTGTACCCAGTCAACATTACCACCAATAACAGATGAGAGTCCCCCTTTTCCCCCACATCCACGCCAGCACTTGTTGTTCTTGCTCTTTTGGATATGTGCCAGTCTCTGTGATGTGAGATGATATCTCATTGTTGTTTTGATTTGCATCTCTCTGATGATTAATGATGATGAGCATTTTTTCATATATCTTTTGGCCATTA